>JALPCE010000025.1:0-138793 GCA_026538705.1 Aureobasidium sp. GC_Fusr_1 | reverse complement strand
CCCCTATATATTAAAGGCTATATTAACAACTTTTTAAGGGTTAATCTTACCTATATATAGGCTATGTTTATCTATACTATAGATATTCCGGTCTAGGACTTTATATTACTATATTTTAGTTTATACCATTTAAAACTAGGCCCGGATATTATTCTTAGTAGCTTAATAAACCCGGGAATTCTTTTAAGGGTTACCTATAAGGCTCTTAATAGCTAGATGCCTTTTAAAAAACTGGTATAGTTAGTTACGGCTAAGGCTAGCTTTAGAACTAACCATTTTAAGTGCTATTATATAATAACGGTACTCTAAAGGGCTCTAGTTTCTTTAGTCTAGATCTAGTATCTAATTGGCTAACTCCTTCTCTTATGTTGTAGTTAAAGACATCTAGTGCGCGTGCGCATCTCTTCGTAAGAGCCGGCCGTTCATCCGGTCGTTAATCGTTAATTTTAGGATGTGGTATTTGGCTTCCGCGTCTTAAAGCGACATCTAACCGTCGGAAACTAGCTGGATGGCCTTGGCCATGTGTTCATCCAAGTAGCGAGGCATAGCGACGACGTGATATTACGCAATTGATGTAGAAACACTGTATATAGCTATCTTGACGCGAGAAAACAGTGTCCGAGTACCCCGTACGTCCGACTACACCCGTTGTTCCTGTAACCTTCATTGACAATATCATCCAGCAACGATCCACCTTTCACATCACTATGGCATCCTCTCAACTCACCATCGAATCCTATGATATCTACCATGGCCTCCCAACCTTCAAAGACAAAGGTCTAATCGCCATTGTCACAGGAGCAAACGGTCTCTCCGGCCTCCACATGCTCAAAATCCTCGCTCGACACCCTCAGCGCTGGAAAAAGGTCTACGCACTATCAAGACGACCTCCTCCCGGCGACCTGCCAGAAAATGTCCAACAGATCCCCTGCGACTTTTTGAGCTCGCCAGAAGCCATTGCGTGTGTCCTCAAAGAGAACAATGTCAAAGCCGACTACGCGTTTTTCTTTGCATACATCCAGCCACCGCCAAAGCAAGGTCAGAGCATCTGGGCAAACGTTCAAGACCTGGTGTCTGTCAACAAAGCCCTACTCTCCAACTTCTTGGACGCCTTGACAATCTCCAAAAACATACCCAAGACAGTGTTGCTGCAATTGGGGGCTAAATACTATGGTTTACATCTTGGACCTGGCTCTCCTCCCTACGAAGAAACACACGAAAGAGTAATGCTGGAACCAAATTTTTACTATGCGCAAGAAGATGTGCTCAAAGCATGGGCAGAGCAAAACGACACTCACTGGATAACCACACGACCATCGCATATCCCTGGTGCTGTTGCCGATAACGCGATGAACTTGGTGTTACCTCTGGCCATCTACGCAACCGTGCAGGAATATCTAAAGCAACCACTGGAATTCCCTTCCGATCTCAAGGCTTGGGAAAATACAGTTTCCATTTCTTCGGCGAGGATGAATGCGCATTTGGCCGAATGGGCTGTGTTGACTCCCACAGCGAGAAATGAATCGTTCAATGCTTGTGACGATAGCGCGTTCACTTGGGGTCAGTTGTGGCCGCGTTTGGCTGCTCGTTTTGGTTTGGACTGGAAAGGACCAGATCTTGATGCTGAGTACAAAGAAATCAAAATGCCATATGAACCTCCGCCGCGTGGATGGGGTCCCACTGCATCCATGAGATATAAGTTCACGCTTGTGGAGTGGGCGAAGAAGCCAGAGGTCACCGAGGCGTGGAATCAGATTGCCGCAAACCATGGACTGAGAATGAAAGAGTTTGTGGACATTGATCGTGTGTTTGGGTTTACGGATGCGACGTTGGGGTTTTCGTATCCCATTCATTTCAGGTAAGTGTTTTGTTGTTTTGTGGTTTCTTGATTTGAGTAGATTGCTGACCTGCTGTTTGTGGTTAGTATGACCAAAGTCAAGGAGATGGGATATTTTGGCTATGTGGACTCGACCAAGTCGATCATCAGGACGGTTGAGGAGTTTGCGGATCTGAAAATGATCCCTAGTCTACCTTCGATGTGATTTGGCGGATTGCATGTAGAAGTTTGCAGGTGTCGTTGGTCTTCTCCTATTACCTCAGCTCCTCGAATATCATCCGTATGATCTGTACCTTTATTGTGGTGTTTTCTACGATCTTTGAGAGAAGCATCGTTTTCTGTGTGGCTGTAGGGCTGGAAATGGAAAGTAGAAGCCTGTACGTGATGGATGATGGGGAGAGTAAGTGGCTGGAAAGTAGGAGCGTGTACAAGTCTACATGGGAAGTAGATTCACAAAGATGTTTATAGACGGTTGGCCTCAAAACTTATCGTTTGGTGATTGGAAACGGGCATGTCGGAGATGTGGGCAAGATCATAGAGTCCTTGTAGAGTAGTGGACAATAACTGGATTGTACGTGAATTGACCACTGGACCAACGATGTGTTCGCTTACAAAACACCTCTCGTCAAGCCTGTCGGACAAATGGCGGGTCGGAGCTCGATGTTGACAGTGTTCCTCCCAAGTGTTTAGTCCGATAACGACGAAGACTCTGAGCCAGACAGCCGATGGTCGGACCGAACTATCTGACCATCAAGATGACCATGAGCAGGATGAAGTCGGTTTTGAAGAGAACGGACAACCGCGGGAGAAAAATTCCCTTACGGTAGTAGGAGAGGTTGAGTCGAATAGGGAATGCCTCTGACATGTCAGGGATTAGTGTTTGTGGAAGTTACCTGGCAGCCATACCAACACTCAGATTCAGAAAGTAGTAAGCCAATGTGTTGTGAGTGCCAGAAAGCATCGTGAGCGCGAACTACACGTGTGACGACACAAAGAGTGAAAGAAAGAAGTGCGCGAGCACGATTGCACGAGTCTTGGCGTTGTGTTGCGAGCTGGCTGGTATAACACATCTTTAGTGTCAACCACTTCTTCTATCTTTCACTTCTCTCATCTTCCTTCTCCATCAACCACACTGCCGCCAACCTGGGCCGTCTGCTTTTTGTCGCTTCTAGAGCTGTTGTCCCAGTTCGCCTCCAAACTCATTTGGTGTTGCCCGATCTTCTTTATTGTTACTTCCCATGTGTCGGCGTTCTTCTTCATTTGTTTCGTATCTTCTGCGCGCCTAGCCCAGGTCACGTCTGCTATTTTGTCATCTTCTTAATCGTTTGCGCATCGCGTAGTGCCCCATCATTCTTCTCTCATCCGCCCAAGGCCTGCCGCTTCGCCCCCGTGGTGTACAGGTGGACCATGGCGCCGCGCACCTATCATGCATTCGTTACCCTCACTCTCAGCGAGTGTTGTATTCTCGGAAGGCGGCACCACCTCCTTAGGTGTGTTGACCTGGGTCGTCGTCGCTAACTCGCCCTCGTGCGTATGAAAACTTGGACTATCAGACCAGTCGTGGCCTGGATCCGATGCCCTTTGCCGACAAGGCCTGGGGATGTTTAGATCTATGTTGTGACAACCAGACTGTCGCGACTGTATTCCAGAGCCGGAGGGTATACCCTGTCCTAGCCGGGTGTCCGATCACGCATAAGACATCCAACGGTGGTCCTCTGAATACTGGAAGCGGCAGCACAGTGGGGAGATATAACAAAACGCAACGCGAACTGACCAGGGACTGCTGTAATAGCCTGTTTCTGCGAAGGGAGCACCCTCTGGGTAGTTTTGTCAAAAACAGTCCTTTCCGCCAGTCGAGAGTACGTGGCTTATCTGCTGGTGGAAAGTCGGCATAATTTTTTGGAACCATTCGGTCAATCTTGACCCAACATCTTTTTCATCGTCGTACTGGCTTCTCAGCCAGGCGTCGAAGAAGCTGCCTAGAAATAGCAGTACGCGCTAGCTCATCGTCTGCCTCTCTTGCTGTGATCTTTCTCGGGGTGTCGATGGTTTTTCGTCCAACATGATGTCGTCGATTCATTTCTTCAGAGCACCTTCATTTGTATCCTGTCATTCGAAACGTTGTCTTCGTTGACTCGCGGACAGCGTGCTCGATATGCCACATTTTCATCGCCGTTTCCCACGAACTTCGCCATGTTGTCACGAAATACAAAAAGGTTTACGGGCTGTCGTTGGAGAACACTGCCGTTGGTGCGGAGAAGACATGACAGCGAACACATACTCCCACGTGCAAAAATCATGACATATACCAACGACCTCGGTCGAACTTCATTGCTTAACCATCTTCTCACATCACTGTAAAGTATCAACCTCAAAAATCAAGTAATCTCAAAGAAACATGCCTCCATCAGTCCCTGCCCACGTTTTCAACGCCCTCAAACGCTTCACCTCCTGCGATGTACGCCAACACCTTCCCCTCCCCCCAAACCATCCCACCCGAGCTAAACCACAAACCCTCCTTAGGTCGCCGACGCCCTCGTCAAACTAAACGTCAGATACGGCGGCTACCTCCACGGTCTCAAGATGTTTTCCCCTCACCAACAAGCAGGCACCACAAAACTCTTTGGCCCAGCCTATACAGTGCAAATGGTAGACGCCGCCGACACTTCCTCTCCCAAACCTTCTGGCCATTTCGTCGATGGAGTGACAGAAGGAAGTGTGGTGTTCATCTCACAGCCAAGAGGGTTTTACTCTGCTTGTTGGGGTGGCTTGATGTCCACGCGGGCAAAGTATCTAGGTGCCCAGGGTGTGGTTGTCGATGGCAATTTCAGGGATTTGAATGAGCATAGGGAGATGCAATTTCCTGTTCGTGTTCCTTCTTCTCCCCTTTTCTAGCCACCGACACATTGCGTGATAAATCATCTCTACATTGCTGACTCTTCCGGGGGAAACAGGTTTTCGCAAAGGCCACTTCGGCTTTGGGTTCCAATACTTTTACTAGAGCGAGCGGGCTCAATGTGCCTGTGCAGTTTACAAGTGACGAACAACAAAGGCCACTGACCATCAATCCTGGAGACTTGATCCTGGCTGATCTGGATGGAGTGGTTGTTGTGCCCATCGAGCATGCCGAGCAGTGTTTGCAGATTTGCGAAGAAAGATTTGAAGTTGATGAGAAAACAATGGCTGCACTGCAAGCGGGAGAGCCCATGGGTGCGACTCTTGCTCGTTTGAGAAAGTAGAAGTGTGTTTTGAGAGATGAATATAAGTCCTATCTATAGCGGATAGCTGACATGAGTGAAACCCTTATACCATTAGGACCTGTTGTCTCTCATGGCCAGCTCTTTCCGAACTAGCGATCGCCGTGTTCTGATCTTAATGTACCGATGGCCTCATTACAGAACATTCTCAACCTCAAATCTTAAACCTCAGAGCGAGCGGGAACAGGCTTCTGCTTAGGAGGAGCATCAATCCTTGCCGATAGACCAGTAAGCTTGACATCCGCCGCAGTGTTGTTCGTCACATCAAACTTGTCAGCGAAAATGAACGTGTTAGGGAACCCAGGATCGAAGGGAGCCGCAGATTCGATCTCGTTCAAGTCTTCCTGCGTGAGTGTGATACTCAATGCCTCAACATTGGCTTTGAGATGCTCGACCTTGCGCTGACCGATAATGGGAAAGACGTTAGGTGTCTTGTGCATGACGTAGGCGAGTGCCACTCCATGCATGGTAGCCTTGTGCTTCTCGGCGACCTTTTCGAGAGCATCCGAGATGGCGTTTTCGTGCTCGCTGGACTGGGATGCTCGTGCAGAACCTTCGTGCTCTTTGCTGCGTGCTTCCTTCGTCTTGAACTTGCCCTGACCTAAAGGACCCCAAGGTGCAAGTGCCATGCCCTGATCGTAGCACCTTTGAAATATCAGCATACATGTATGTTGAAGTGCAAGAAGTCCAGATCTTACATGGGAATGATTTCTCTTTCCATATCTCTGTAAGAGGCATTCCACTTTCCTTGATAGACCGAGAAAGGGCGCAGACCGTGAGCACGAGCGTAGTCGTTGGCTTTGACTACAACCCAGGCAGGTGTGTCCGAGACACCAAGATAGAGGACCTTTCCAGCGGTAATCAAGGCGTTGAGCCCATGCATGACTTCCTCAACGCTGGTACTGAAGTCCCACCAATGCACATAAAGCAGATCGATGTAGTCAGTACGCAGCTTCTTCAACGAACGGTTGACAGAAATGTGCATAGACTTGAACGAGTTGCCAACAAAGTTGGACTGCAGAGGCTCCGCATCACGAGCATGGTAACGGTATCCAGTGGTGTACTTGGTCGCGATCCTGTAAAGTTGTAAGCCGTCTGACCGGCGCTGTGAAGCAAGAACCGAGTGCTGCAACATACACCATCTGATCACGGTTTCCCTTCTTCTCCATCCATTCACCAATCCACTCCTCGGACTCTTCGCATTGATATGCGTTGGCGGTATCGACAAAGTTACCACCGAGGTCGAAGAAAGCGTCAAGGACAGCAAAACTGGTCTCCTTGTCACATTCTCCCATAAATTCTTTCCTGCAAATGCCATCAGCCCACCGGTGCTGAACGTTTCAAGCTTGTGTTCATGAATGAGCGTACCATCCAGTGCCGAAGTTCATGGCTCCCAAGCATAGTGGTGAACATTTGATGCCTGCAGTAGGTGCCAGTACTCTGTGATAACCGAGCAGGCTCTTGGGCTTGGGTGCGGGATCGAAGAAAGCCATTGTGAATGATCAATATATCCTGCTTCTTTTATGTGGTAGCGACGAGCTTGAGATACTTTACAATGTTGATATTGGAAGGCAGCTAGCTCTACTTGTACTTTCCCTCATCATTGGGATGCCCACAATGACGTTGATCATAGCGCGGGGTTAGGAGGTAACCCTCCAACCACCGGAGTTACGAGAACTCGATCTTCGAACCTCTGAGCATATCGGCCGAAGCTTTGACTACAGGAGTCGAAATCTTCGATATATGGTTGGTGGAAGGTGTTGTTTCAAGACTTGGATCTATCAACACCGGACTTAGGAACAACATTAACTCCAGTGATAGTATGTAGACTGTTCGTTGCACGAGCATGGTCAGGTCGCAATTGTTCTTCTGCTCACCAGTAAATAGAAGCCATCGAGTACGAGTACGAAAAAGTATACACGAGGAAGTGCTAGAAATATCCATCTGAGCTAATTCAGTATAAGTATCATCGCGCCTCTTCTGTTGACCTTCCGAGATCTTTCAACGGAACGTGCGATTCATACGAGTTTGCCCTGCTTCCACTTTGCTCTTTGCCGTTCTCAATACTCTCAGTATGGAAATCGCTATCCGCGTCTCCAACATAGACCTGCACCTCTCTCTGTCGAGATATGCCTTTGATATCTTCTCGTTGTATGTTGTCGAGTTGGGAATGACCGATTACTGCGGTGTTCTGGGGTCCGATGTTGATATCGTCGTCGCCGCGGAGGGTTCGTGTATGGTATTGTCTTGTCTGTTCTGGAAAAGGTCCATGTGAAGACGATTTTGGCTTGACGTCGTTCTCGGATGTTCGAGCGACCTTGACTATCATGTCTGCCATCTGCGCCAGTTATGATTAGCAGGAATTCTCGGTAATGCAGTGAAATCAGTTGATATACTTACAGACATCTCGATGTTGAGCTTTGCCATATCTTCGATAAACGTTAGTGGTCGGCTACAGTAAGGCTGCGAGGCAAATTGGACTCACATGCAACAGGGTGAAATTGCACAAAAAGGGTATGGTTCCTCAAGGACATGAGTCCGATGAGCATGATCTAGGAGAAAATCAGCAAACGTGACATAGCCTGTGCGGCGTATCTAGATAGACATACATCCATGGCGACCGATACCAGACCCAAGCGAGTGTAATACCCAATCAAGGGCTTGTATTTTCTGAGGCCATGGTACTTGACAAGGCGTGCCCGCACGACATAGACAAAGTACCAATTCAAGAAAGCACTAGAATGTTATCAGCATAATTCAGTCATACTGCAGCATGTGTGCAGGAATACATACTCAACAAGCATAATCAAGACTTTCGAAAGACGGTCCCAATACTTGTTGATAGCGACGAATGTTTGGTTTGCCGGTGGCATCATGTGAGATGGAATGAAGATGCAAAAGACGGCGATGTTGATGCATGAGATTATGACCGCAGTTGCGATCTTGAGTTTTGTCGCGGTAGGTCTTCGTTCTGCGATGACGGCAATTCGGTTGATGATGATTTGCATCAGAAGTTGCACTTCGAGTGCGTAGAAGATGAGGATGAAGAAGAGCAAGACTGGACTGTAACTATAGTCAGTTGATGTTTCGAGATTCGAGATGACATTTCACGAGAGGTTACGATGGTCGATCGGGTCGCTGAACTACAGGCCATCAGAGGAGACGTATCGACGCACAAAGATGTGGACGAATGATAGCGATCGTTCTCCATAGCCTTATGCAGAGTGATGGCCCGTATGTCGATGGATCATTATGTATGCAATGCACGTTCCATATTTGATCGTATGTCCAGCCAGATGTGTCCAGGGATAAAGGCTAACTCTCGCGTCCGTCTTTTGTGTATGAACGTAGTACTTACGTAGTCTTCACGACATCTTTGAGATAGAGCCATGTGAGGATTCCAAGGACAAGATTTGCAAAAATCTCCCCCCAAAGCATGTAGATATACATACTTCGGGCGGGAGCCCTGTTCGCCCTTGTCTGCTTGCATGCGCGGACCACAGTCAAGAACCCAAAGCCGAGTGAAAATCCAGCAGCAGCAGCCGCGAGCTGTAGGTCCTCGGATGTTGTTTCGCTCGCCATAGCGAAGGGTTGGAAAGAGGAAGGCCAAACGGGGAGGGCTGATTCGAGAAAAAGCTGCCCTTGAAACTCGGCAGAGCAATAGTGTACAGGGTCATCATATCAAGAGCCTAGGGAAGAGCGTGCACTGTGCGCAGAGGCAAGTTTGCGAATGTCGTTCCGCATCATCGCCGCTTGTGTGGCCCAAGCACTGCAAGCTGAGAGTCTCGATCTGAGATGGTGGTGAGGAGTATAGAAGGTAGTGGTTGCTTGGTACACTCGAAGGTAGGGACGTAGATTTGGAGACGCATGACATGCAGGTTTCTCATGTCTCTTCCTGGATACGAGAGATCAGTCCTGAGCGCGCCACCTACCTGGTCGAAGGCTCCGTAGACTGCAATGCAAAGAAAATCCTCTACCGAGGCACACAGCCTGCAAGATCTAGGGGGGTTGTCCTCTGCTGCGGGCCTCATATATCAGACGCGGGTATGACCAAACATCATCGCTTCGGGCCTCGTTTCGGACATTTGCAAAGGTATGACTGCGGTCAAGCGGTCGACGCGACGCACCTATTCTGAAACCTTCATCCAGCCCTATGGCGCTAGAATCGGTCTTAGCCAAAAGTCATCTATAATGGCTTGGCAGATATAGGCATGCCCGCTGTAACACTACAGTGGGAGAGTTGAGTAGACATAGACTGTCCTCTCGGTCTGTGATGCTAAGGTCGGTCGACATGTGAAGATGTTGAGTCAACAATGATGCTCAGGTGCGGGCTTTAGAGAGAAAGCGCGACACCCCGCTTTCCATCATGCCTCGGTCCCGTGAGCTGGCAACAACAATACCAGATATAACATCTAGGCTCGGATGAAACGATCATTGGGTTCTCAGCAGCGCACCAGCAGACACCTATCGAACATGACTAGCACAAAGCCTGTAGCATTGGTGATTGGGGCGTCTCGAGGTATAGGCCGGCAGATAGCAATTGGTTTGGCTGAACAAGAATATACAGGTAAGTGAGCTACAGAGACCTTGTATGATCGGAGCAAAGTCACTGAAGTTGATCAAATCAGTCGTCGTTGCAGCAAAAACAACTTCAGATCCCGAAGAGCTGGCTTCCTTCCCACCAGACCCAAATTCGCCTCAAAGCACCATCAACACAGTTGCAAAGGAGATACGCTTACTGGGTGGAACCGCGATTGCTATGGAAGTGAACACACGCTCCACAGAATCAGTGAACACACTGTTTACCAAAGTTTCGACCGAGCTTGGCCGACTCGATGTTCTTGTCTACAATTCCGGAGCCATCTGGTGGTCATCAGTGGCCAAGACACCGGTCAAGCGGTTCAAGCTGATGCAAGAAGTCAATATTGAAGGCCTGTATGCCAGTATACAGGCTTCTTTTCCGCTGTTCGAGAAGGGCCGTTGGAAAGGCCGTGTCATTGTCGTCTGCCCTCCAATTTACAGTCGCTTCTTCAGGGGCAAGACCGCATATGCTGTTGGTAAGGTAGGAATGAGCGTTCTAGTCAAGGGATTGTCCATGGACTGGGTTAGAGAAGACAAGACTGATATGTCCATTACTGGTATCTGGCCTGCAGTTGCTATCGAGAGCGCCGCGACTCAAGACGCTGTCGCAGCGGACATGGACAAGAGAAGCGATTTGAGGAAAGCGACTATCTTCTCGGATGCCATACTAGGCATGCTCGATTCAACAATTGCTGAAGTGAATGGGTTGTTGACCACCGATGAGGACTTCCTTCGAGACGTCAAAGGTATGACTGAATTTGGCGAATACAGTCTTGTGCCTGGATCTATCCCAAGGAGAATAATGCCCAAGGAGTTTCCGGATCTGACTGTTGTGGGACAAGATGACGAGGGTGTGAGAACAGATAGTACAGTCCTACGTGCTAAGCGCCATGCGAAGCTCTGATCTTTCACGGTCCAAAATAATCTGAATGCCAGACCAGAGTCTTGATTTGGCGATTCATTTGGTTCGTTTACCTCTGGATGTGTTGCTTTTCCATTCATCCTCTTTCTTCACCTCATTCGTAACTGCATGTATACTCAGTTCGGCTTGGCTGGCAATTCTAGACACACGACCGTCGTTGGAGCCGTAGCATGTTTTTTGTCATCTCATCCTTTCCTGTAAACTCGAGCTCTCCATCACGATCGGTGACGAATGCTGGGGTTCCTGGATTGGCCTCACGATCACTCTGTATGCTTGCAAGATGAACGTGTTCGAGTTGATGCGCGAACGGGATGATAATGCCGATCAGGCGATATAAGTCAATGCAGTTGAGATCACTGCAGAGATCAGTGTCGTTGACAGTGTCATGATGCGATGATTTCGTATTGATTATCGACAAGGCGCGTACTGGGTGGTTGTTCGCGTCTGCCGATGACAAAACTTGGATCCAGGTCGGATGGATCGAGAACGCATCTTTCAATTACAATCTTTTCGCACTCAACCAAGCCAAACCAATCGCTGAACTCCGTCCAGTGAGAAGGGTGGACGTCTTTCATGCTCAGACGTCCTTGAACGTAGTTGAACGATATATGTCCGATTCTTGGAAACTCAACAACCAGTTCCTGAGGAGATCCAGGACTTAGGCGGTGTCTCGAGATACTTAGCGTGTCATGGAGCTCCGTCAGTAATTCGCCATGATACACAGACCAGTTCTCCGGTCTGGCTCGAACTTGGACACTACTGACCGCTAACCTGGCTGTTGCGGCAGCGGTCAAGGTCATGTTCACAATATACAGAACACCTCCAGTGTCCATGGTATCCGCATGACATGAACTCCTGAACTCGCGACGAGCACAAGGCTGCTGCACATGAGAGACATGCTCCCTATGTGAATATTAAAGATCTTCAGCTATCAAATTCACAGAGATATCGAGACACAGACGAACAATGACCGAAGCGCGAGGAGTAGGCTGCCTGCTGTAGGCAAAGAGTGTAGTGATGTCGACCATCTCAACTCGAGTGACACGAAGAAAGGCAGGTTGCAGCGACGCTTTGACCACTCGGATGCTGAGCAAGCCGCTCCTGCTCACCACCAGCCTGTCCTTTACCTCCACCTCATCGTTTGCAACCACAACCATACATCAAACAGGAGTGCTCATGTAGCCGTGCCCTCCTCCGAGAACCCGTCGTACGACCCGAAAAGCCTGCTTGCATCAGCAAGACAGCCGTCTCACGGGTTGCAGCAGCACAAATCAAACTGCTCAACCACACCTCCAACGGGTGCGGGCTTTCCGACAAACATGTTCGAGGTAAATTTTCAGGCTTCGAGAGCTATCCAACCAGACCTTTGAACTACCCAAACTCATCACAAACATTTGCTACAAATATAGACACGACATGCGGCAGACCGCTATCATCTCCGCCTTCATCGCGCCCGCTCAGTGGTCCTTACGAATACCGAGTTGGTCGAAATCCGTGCAGCTCAACGTACTTTCGAAGGCGCATATATCCGCACCTCGTTGGGTCAGTTCAGTTTCGCTCTGGTGGTTCTCAAGATCTTCACGGCAGAGTTTTATAGTATTGGGGCTTTGTTTGCGATCTATGGAGCGGGTGTGTTGGGGATAAGTGCATTCAGGAGGATGCAGGGGAATAGACAGTTCTTCTCTGAGGTTGGTGAGGATGGGTTGAGGAGGAAGAGGTTCAGGACGAGTGGAAATGTTGTGGTTGTCTTGACTGCGTTGAGTGTTGCTAGTTATATATGTTTGCTGGTGCTCACTCTGAGATTATGATGAGAGCGTGGTCTCCATAATGTTGGCATCTGAAAGAGCAGCTAGTTTTGAAGGTCAATTCTATGATGTATGAATGATGTTCACATGACCGAGACTGACAGAATCCTGATATTCTTGATCAGCGACATGATTTGCGAGCATCGGAGTTTTCAAGCTCCCTTCGGAGCCCCTTTCGACGTCCGTTGCACTTGCTATGTTCGTATCTAATCGGATATACATCCGGGGGTGTACTGTGCCTTGCAACCATTCAGGCAGAAGGTTAGCTGAGAAGTGGTTGGAATTGCGCCTGTCTTTCGTGTTGACATTCAAACACGAACATGGAAGGATTGGATATCCTGAACCATCGGCAACCCTCTATCACGGCTCACAAAAAGATGACTGAGATTTGGGCAAATACCGCGCCTTAAAGACCAAGACAAGAAGCAATATAGCGCTCCGGATTACTCGGTGCATGAACGCGACGGAGCATATATTGGCTGAGCTTGGATGGGCAAGGCAGCCGCAAATGGGCGTTTTGGCGGGGTCCGATAGTGGAGGGCCGATGGTGACACTTGCGGAGAGAGATCCTCAAGGATCGCGAGGAGATGATAATGGCATGATGGTCAAGCAGAGATATGAAATGTAAGGAGCCGATGGGTTGTCTGGGCAGGCAGATGGTTTGACGCAAGACAAGGACGATAGCAATCTCTTGGTCGTTCATCTCAACAAGTTTTGGGTGGGCGAGACGCAGCGTCAGTCGGCGTGGCATGCATCCGCAGTTCGATTGGCTCCCCTTTGTTGATATGTACTATTCTGACGCCGACAGCCTTGGGGGTAAAGGGTAGAAGAAGGCAACGGTCTATTCGGCCCTCTTCTGTCTCGTCGCATGAGTTATCATCCGGTCAGCTGCTGATCTCGAATAACAAACTTGATTCCCAATCGACTGTCTCCTGACTTTCAGCGACTTCTTCGGCGCACTTTCAGCACGCTCAAAAGTCACAACCATACAACCCAGCTGAGCTCGTGATCAACCAGGGCGCGCCAGGAAGTGGTACTTTTGTACTGGACTTCTTCTGGCGAATCGCGGAAGAAACAGATTACTGCAACACGTTCTGCGACGCAACCTTATTGCAAGCGCGGTCGTTGAAGTTATTTATGATTCACGCGCCAACACAGTCATAATAATATTCTGGCTGGTCACACAAGCTCCGGACCTCTCTCATCCGTCTTGAATCAACTTTCATCGACATCGCACAGCTCCCTTCTATTCTCTTCGACAGCGATTACCTACAATTTATACATATTCGACGGTCAAGGCTTCGCCTATCAGGATCCAGGCTCAGGCCGTTCTCGGAGTTAGTCAGATTTGACGAGTACGAGTCGCGCGGGCTTTGACAGCGGCACCGCGATAGGAGACCGTCCAACTCGGACCGTGGGGCGTCATAGTGGAAATTCCGAACCCTTCTTTTCAAATGCCTTTGATCTGCGAGCCACAGGGAATCCTGGCAGCTTCTTCCACTTCGTCCACCCTCCCTTTCCACATCCGTCGCCAGAGCCAACAGAGCGACATTGCAAAGTCTGTGATGATGAGCAACGTCCACGACCAACAGCGCCGCAGCATCGACGAGAATACGACCAAGGACCTAAAGTCCAGCCTTAACACCAGCTTGGGCAACTCTGCCAACAAGAATGGCTCCCAGACGCCAGAGATCCAACCCTTCCGCCCTCCTCCAACGAACCGCACGGCACCTGCCGTTGGCGCAACTAATACTGCCGCGTTAAACGACACCCCCGATGGCACCGCCCCGAACAGCCCAAGGTTGTTGCCAATAAGGCAGAACTCGGGCTCCAGCACCCCACGCGTCCGTCCAACAACCCTCGATATCCCCGGCCTTACCAAATCAAAAGTCTCGCCCGACGGCAGAATCGCCAAAAGAGATGTCGGCGCCAAGCTGGTCATCGTCATGGTCGGCCTGCCCGCTCGTGGAAAGAGTTACATCACAAAGAAGCTGGCACGCTACATGAATTGGCTACAGCACGACACACGCATCTTCAATGTAGGAGAGAGACGTCGTGTCGCTGCTGGAGGTCCAAACACGCTTGAGAAGACCAAAAGCCACACACATCGCTCTTCCTTCCTCCCAACAGAACACCGCCCTAGCTTGGCCAGTCTCAACGGCATTGTCGAGCAAGCAACACATATTGGATCATCTGGCCTTGCCGCACAAATTCAGGCTCATACCGACAGACACGAGGACCATGATCACGACAGCCAATCTCGCAGACTCACAATGCCAACCATTCAGCTACCGCCTGCATCCGAAGACGATGGAGTCGCCCAACCCATAGACGATGGCACAGATGGCGTTGAGCTGACCAAGGTGTCAACGCCCGAGATGCCCGATCCGGATTCGATGGATCAGTCAGCCAGCTTCTTCGACCCCCAGAACAAGAGAGCCGCATTGATTCGTGAACAATGCGCCATGGACACACTAGACGAGCTCCTCGACTACATTCTAGAAGGCAATGGCTCCGTTGGTATCCTCGACGCCACGAACAGCACCCTCGAGCGCAGAAAGGTCATCATGAAGAAGATTCGTGAAAGGGCTGGCGATGAGCTGAATGTCCTCTTCCTCGAGAGTCGATGTGTTGATGAAAATCTGCTCGAGTCGAACATGCGCTTGAAGCTTTCCGGCCCCGACTACAAGGACCAAGATCCTGTTGCTGCTCTTGAGGACTTCAAGAAGCGTGTTGCCATCTACGAAAAAGCCTACGTGCCGCTCGGCGAATATGAGGAGAAACACAACATGCCCTATATCCAAATGATCGATGTTGGTCGCAAGGTCATTTCACATCAAATCCGTGGTTTCCTCTCTGCTCAGGCCAACTACTACCTCCTCAACTTCAATCTCGCACCACGCATGATCTGGATCACCCGTCATGGTCTGTCCATGGACAATGTTTCTGGCAAGATTGGTGGTGACTCCGACCTCAGTAGTGAGGGCATCCAGTATGCCAAAACTCTTACCAAGTTCATCGAGCACGCACGCAGGGAGTGGGACATGAAGCAGCTACACAAGCTCACTCACTCACACTTCCCTCCCCGACCTGGTGACACCACTCCTCCCAACCCCCACTACCAGCCCAATGCCAACAACGAGCTTCCTCAAAAGTCTTTCTGCGTCTGGACTTCCATGCTCAAGCGTAGCATTCAGACCGCACAATTTTTCGACGACGAGGAGTACGACTCGAAACAGATGCGTATGTTGGACGAGCTCAATGCCGGTATCATGGAGGGTCTCACCTACTCGTCTATCGCCGAAGCCCATCCTGCCGAGTACGCCCTCCGCAAGAAGGACAAGCTACATTACCGCTACCCCGGTCCTGGTGGTGAGGGTTACCTTGACATCATCAACCGCTTGCGTCCTGTGATTGTCGAGCTCGAGCGTATGGAAGATCACTGCTTGCTTGTTGGTCATCGCAGCGTTGCCCGTGTTCTGCTCGCATACTTCCGCGGCCTGAAGAGAGAAGAGGTTGCAGACTTGGATGTACCCATTGGCATGCTCTACTGCCTTGAGCCCAAGCCTTATGGTGTAGACTTCAAGGCATACAAGTGGGACAAGAACACCGAGTGGTTCTACGAGCAACCCAACTTCCAACTCAAGCGTGCCGAGGATGATATGCAATGAATCTAGGGGGTGGCCGAAACTACAACCCTTTTCCTTTTCTTCTTTCTTGTATGATGACAATTCCTATCTTGTTTCTGGGGGCAAAACGGAGTTTTACACGGCTTGGGGTTCACAACTGGGGCGTTTTCTTTTGCATGTGCTTTCTTCTTTCTGGCTAAAGGGGTGGCATTGCGAGCGACAAACATGGAAGGACCTTGCGAAACGGAGATGCATTGTGCTTTTCTTAGAGGGATTCTTTTTCAATGATGAATGATTTTTCTGCCTTGCAACGACTTCTTTCTTCCTCTCTGCGGCAATCTTTCTTGCTGAAAGTGTCTGGCGGGCCTTTTCTTCAATCTTAGCGTGGCGTTTCATCTTCTTTCTAGTATGTGGCTTTGCAGTGTTGTATGAGTGACTCGAGCGTTGCGTAGTGCATCAGATCTTGTTATTGATGTCAAACATTCTTGTCTTGGATCAGTTCCAGAATGGAAATGAGGTGCATATGCCAAAAGCGTCCAAATATAACTCTTGACTGAAGATGTATGTCTTGATATGTCTTGCTTTGGTGTCATGCTAATCTTTCTGCATGAGGATATAAAGATCTTGATGTAAGGTGGCTATCTCAGTGGATAACAACTCGCATACAATGATGCTGGCCATCTCAACCATCATCGCGATCTTCCTGCCAACAATGTTGTTGTCGCTCTGCTCGATAATCTACCGTTCTACATCACCATTCTCATATAGAAGCCTCCTCTCCATGTGTAAGTCTCCCTTCACTCTCCCTTACACACCTCTGATCCAACACCTTACAGTCTTTGCCCGCCGTCCATCACCCTGCACCCTCGACTCGACAAACCCCTATGTCCTCGCCTTATGCCCTGAATACGTGACCCCAATCAAAGACATCCGCGCCGCTGTGGACGAAAAAGCACAATGGCGGAATAGCTCTCTACTCCTCCTCAACAAGACAAAATGCCTGGACACTTTGACAGCACTAGACATTCTATTCGAAACCTCCATCACAGGACTCATACTCGTGGGAAAGGAATTACTGCTACAACACCACAATCTTTGCATCGGCAGAGTGATAGACACAAACAGCAGTAAGTATCCACAACTCCGGAGAATTTAAGACGCAAATTGAACAAAACAAAAACAGTAAAGTTTCTAGACGAGAGAAGATGCAACACACCTAGTGCATTACTAGCAGCCAGCCACGCAAGAACACTCACCAAAGAAACCTACATAGCAAGATTCAACATGACAGAAGATCAAACCAGACAACTCGATCTCTTTGACTGTGCGACCAGGATGCTGGAAGCCAGCGAACAGTTTTGCGTGCTGCAGAGACAGTGTATAGAGTTGATTGGTTTGGTGACTGAGGAGCAGGATTTACCAGTGAGGTTGCTGGGTATGGGTGTTGAGGAAGGCTTTTGCGTGGAAACTGTTTATAGGTGTGTGTTTTCTGTGGCTGGCTCGATTGCTGTGAGGATGGTGAGATTTTCTGCTTTTAGTGGGCTCTCGAGATATGTGGAAAAGCTCTTGAATATGGTCGGGAGAGTGGTGATACCCCGATATGAGCAGACTGAGTGTCTGGAGAAGAGCGAGGATGTTGACCAACACTCCAGCGACGAGAAAGAGGACAATGGCCTGTCGGAGACGTATTGATACAGTATGAATCGAGACTTGAGGGTAGGATTATACAGTATAATATTGCAAATAAGACCTACCTTTCATTACAACATAATGGCATCCGCAAGCTTATAGTCCTTTGATATTCTGCCGACATACTCCCTTCGTACTCACTCTCAACAACATATATTCTCCAATCCATTGAAATCTAGACGTCTGATGACCCTGTCCCAAAGGTCCGAGCGTCGACAGGCTTCAACGCCAAGCCATTTTCCACCACCAAGAATTTTCGCCCAAAACACCACCACCTACCTTCGCCCCCCCTCTTCTCGGGCAAAAACAAGCACATTCTATGCCTCTTGGTGAGCTCAAAAGAGCCAAAAAGAATCGACGCCTGTGTGATTCGAACACACGCTCCCGAAGGAAATGCCTTAGCAGGGCATCGCGTTAACCACTCCGCCAAAGCGCCCAAGGTCGGCGAATGTTGTTGCCAAGATTTCGCTCTCCGTCATCCCGAGATTGGTTGGATCTCGTTGGTTGGTTGGATGAAAGTTTGCCGAAGCGCAGGGTATATCAACTACAGCAATGAGGGAAGGAGCGACCGTCGATTTCGAATTGGAAGGAGCGAACTTCGACTTCAAATGAGGTAGGAGCGATCCATGAACCTGAAGAGGAGGGATGTGCGGTCAAGGCTGTTTCGATATCGTTGGCTGGATGCGAAGACGCTCGCTGCGTAGATGGAGCTTTGTGTAATGGAGCCCTCGTCCTGTTCCCTTCAGGCAGTGGCATATCCCGCCATCTGCAAACTCAGAAAGTCGGCATGAGTCCTGGCGATGGCTGGCAATGACTAACGACAATTTTATGTTCTTTGATACAAACAAAGTAGAACAAATGAGTTGAGAAGAAAAGAATAACGAGCAGGAAAAAAAAAGGGTTTGGTCAAGGTGAATTTCTCCGGCAGGCGCGCCTTCCTCCTCTTTAGTGATAGGGAACATACAGACAGCGAAAGCGTCTCGTCCATTGACCTAGCTCATTCAAATGCATATATATATATATAGCACCTTACCGTTGGTGAAGACTCGAGGCCAGAATGATCACAAAGACAGGGTTACCCAGTACTACAAGGTTGCTTGGCAGAGCACGAACAAGTAACTTTCTTGTGAAGTGAACCCAAGCAACAAACAACTTTCGACTGTAAATCAGCATAACAAGCACTCGCAATGGCCGAAACACAATCATACAAACAGCTCCTCACAAAATGGGCCGACAAGTACCGCGGTGTAAGTCCATCAATCCCCCCACCTATACCATCCCATCTCGAAATCAATCCTAACAAATCTCCAAAAGGCCACAGTAGAAGACCTAGACCCACCAGCAGCAATGTCCACATCCCCAGACTCACTCATCTCAAGCGCCATGATGAACGCCTACGAAAGAGAATACACACACCTAACCGTCGTGGCGCCCGAGACGCGCGCACTGGTCGGCTACCTCAGCATGCCCCACCTCAAGCACCTGCTCAAAGCGGGTGTTGTCCGCGACAGCGATACAGTAGACAGAGCAATGACAAAGTTCAAGAGAAAGGGCACGAAATATCACGTCATCACCATGGATACACCGCTGGAAGAGCTCGAGGCCTTTTACGCGGGCTTGACGGAAGATGGACAGATGCCTGCACAAGAGTTTGCTGTTGTGACGGATGCTGGGCGCAAGTTTGTGCTGGGTGTTGCGACGAAAGAGGACTTGGAGGAGTTTGTCAAGAGGAGACCGGTCTATTGATTTTCATGTCCCCCTGGCCTGATCTTCAGACATTCCCAGACCTTCAAACGAACCCAAAAGATCGACATCCTCATCTCCACACCAGGCTGGCTACATCTGCACCTTGATGGTTCCCAAGTCTCAACGCAGAGTACTCTTCTCTCGAGAGTATGCTTCCAGCCATGATGCAATCATGCCGTCCAGTCGGCATGCTCGAGTCTTTCCAGAGACCGAGACCGTGCTGGGAGTATGTCGGCACAGCACATGCATTGATTCGTGCTGCTCGAGGAGGCTGGTTGCATCAACACTGTTTCATCCAAATTCGAGAAATAGCTGGCGGAAGAATAGTTGCGGTTAGCAGTTCAGAGTGCGACTCGATAGTTAGAATCCTCATCTGCCAATTCGCTTTTTGCACACAGCTGCGACAACGCTGATATCGTCGAGTTTGCCGCCCTCAATCGAGAGACCTTCTTCAATAGCACGTTCCATGTAAGGACTTTCTGCGAATGGATCTTGTGCGATGGTGCGAGCTGCCTTGACGAGCTCCTGGGCAACAAACTGCATGCCTCCTGCATACGTGCCCTGATCATCCGACCGCATCACCTGAGGAACACTACCGGATCGCCATTTCTCCATACTCTGTAGAACATTGTCGACGACTTCGTGTTCCCAAAGATTGTCCACAACACCATCAGACATGGCAAGAATGATGTCGTCTTCTGCAATTGTGATTTTGTCCATGACAGCATTCTTGTCGGGCACGTCGGGACTGTTGCTACCAAGCTGTCGCGGACAGTCGAACCAGTGCCATTGCTCGGCCGTCTTGTAGATGACATCTCCCTTTTCCGGCCGAATAACCAGTATCTGAGAATCTCCGAGTTGGGTTACGTAGAGTATAGGATGGGCAGGATTGTTGGTATCGGTATGCAGCAGAGCCCCGCAAGCAGTAGTAGTACCGAACCATTCGTTGGGTTTACTGGTTGCGTCTATGGTGTGTTGGTAGGCTTTGGAGAGGTATTTGACAGGATCTGGCTCCGAATCGTCTCCGTATGCATCTTTCTCAGCCTCCAAGGCCCAGAAGTGGAGTATGAGGCGTGACCACAGGCTAGTAGAACGTGTGAGCGATGTGAAGGGATTGACACAAGGATATGATTGAACCTTACGCAGCGTGTCCTCTCTCACGACCAGCCCATGCTCCTACACCATCGTTTGCGCCTATGAAGTTGTCGCTGACCAGGACAGCATCATCACCATTGGTGATACCGCGGATCATGTCGCCATTCACGGACGGACGACGGTCCCGACTTCGGTCATGTGTACTCAGTGGATCGGAAAAGGAACCCGAGGGAGGAGATAAGAAGGGCGGTGGAAAGGGTCGTGATGGTCGTTTGGCAAAGAGTCCATAGCCGGCCTCGAAATAGTATGCTGATTTGGAGACAACAATCGAGGCTTCGTCCGGTACAGGCGTGGTGGTGCCGCCCCTAGGTTCTTCGTTCTTTTGCTGGCTACGCGACGACACGGAGCGGTGTAGAGCGTGCGATGGGATGGGCGAATGTATTTGTAGCCTTTTGGTCAGCACGCGCATGCCTCCCCTGACGTACATCGAGACTGAAGCCGAGCGATGTCGAGCCCGACCAACTCGTCGCTGGTCATGTCAGTCTGCATCTGTTGACGACCAACTGGACCCTCGCATGATGCTGACGGGGAAAGGCGGCCGCCTACATCGGCTCGAAGTCAGTCCGTCGTCCGCAACTTCCTATCTTGGAAAACACATCGCTGCCAACCTTGAGTGACTTTATACTGATGCAATAATGGCATCTATTCGTTTGTCTATGTTGAGAAGAGTGAACATGAGTAATGATCAGGCCTTGCTTGGCCAATCCGAAACAGAACGCCTTTTGAAAGTGTGTGCAAATCCGCCATAACCAAACCAGAAACCTCAAATGCTGTGAATGATACATCAAGCCTTCTTCTCCTCGGTCTTTGTCTCAGATGCCTGTTGAGATCCCATAGACGACATGGGAACACCTGCTTGAGTCTGTACTTCGCTCTCGTGCTCACGTCTGAGCGCATCCTCTTGTCGGCCTTCGTCCTCCTTCTCATCAATGTTGTCCATATCGCTAACGCGAGCCGACTCGCCGCCTTCGCTTTGCTTCTCGCTTTGTTCGTTCTCATCCTCAATCAGCTCCTGCTGTTCACGCAGAACCTCCAGACGCTGCTTGTTGGTTGCAGCTCCCTCTGCAGTGTGCACCTCCAACTCGATCTCGTGGAAGAGCTCCTCAGGGATACTGGACAAGACAGCCTGCACAGCGTCGATCTGTGAGTCAAACTCTACATCCTTACCCTGTGTGTACATGAAAGCGTTGGAAAGAACAAGAAGAGTGCTTGGAACTCCATACTTGAGACGCAACTCGAGCCACAGGTTCAAGTCATCGCGAAGTCTAGCGGGAGAGACACCATGTGTACGCAGACCACGCGAGGCACAGGCAGTCTGGAGCTCAGGTACTGAAAGAGACTCGACACCCTCGAAAGAGATGGCTCTGTCGTCACGCTTGATTTGGCGCATACGATGTCTGACTTGGTAACGTAGCATGGTATCGGTACCGAAAGTGGTCAGAGACATGTAACGGCAGATACCAACGAGTTGAGGGCGAGACAGGTTGTCGAGAGTCAAGTCGTCCTTGAAGATTTTGCAAACGCGAATGACATCGGCCTTTGTTGGCGACTCACCAGTGGTGCGGATCTGGATCTAGTCAGTATGTAGCCTCGTTTGAGATTATGAGTATTAACTCACCTTGCGGAAGAACTCGGTAAACTCTTCTTTCTGTGCATTGGCAGCGCTGACAGGCAAACCGGTTTCTTGAAGAGTTTGGCGCAAGAAGCTGCTGACTTCCTTACGGGTGCCACGTAGACTGCTGGCTTTGGCTTCTCTTGA
Source organism: Aureobasidium sp. GC_Fusr_1 (assembly GCA_026538705.1). Taxonomy (NCBI): domain Eukaryota; kingdom Fungi; phylum Ascomycota; class Dothideomycetes; order Dothideales; family Saccotheciaceae; genus Aureobasidium; species Aureobasidium sp. GC_Fusr_1. The sequence goes on along the minus strand of JALPCE010000025.1, from coordinate 116,413 downwards.
CTTCGCACCCTCATATGTGCTAGGAAGCATGTTGGGGAAAATTTTCAGGGCGACTGGAAGCAACAATTCGGCGAAGGGCACGATGACAAAGACGGAGAAGGGAACAAGACGGCCAAGATCTTGGACGGTACGGTGTAGCTAGGTAGAAGGTCAGAATGGATAAGGTGTATTATGTTCAAGACACTCACTTGTCTGTGCTCTCTGCGGGTAAGCTCGTAACCAGCAGCCATCTTCAAGGCCAGCTTGGAACTGATCTTGACTTCAGCGGCCAACAGCTTGGTACCATCCCAGTAGTGGTGAGCCTCCTTCATGATCTTTTGACGAAGAGTGAGCTTCTTGTCTTGCTCCTTCTTCTTCTCTAACTTCTTCTCTTCTGCCTTGTCGGCAGCAGCTTTCTGACTAGCGAGCTCATTGAGAGCCTGCTCTTCCGATGCCTTGGTAGGTGCATGCGCAGTAGGCTTGTTCACGGGAATGTTGACATCTGGTGTGGAAGACGACGACTGCTTGGATTGGTCTGCGAGGGGCTTCTTGGCCTGATCAGCATTGAAGCCTGGAGGCGGGTAGTTGGTCTGGTTGTTGGATGTGGATGTGTCGCCAGACACGGAACGGTTCGGAATCAATATAGCGATAGCAGGTAATTGCCTAGGGAGGCGTAGAGAACGAGACAGGGCGGTCCTCGTGCTGTTTCTAAGCAGCAAAGGCGCCATTTGTGAAGCAGTGCGGTTGAATGACATGGCGGGCGGACGCCTTGGATGGGAGTGAAAAGTTCAGATGGCGGTAATAGGATGGAGAGACGGGTGTTGGACAATTCAGAAAGATGAGATGGGCGAGGAACTGCTTGGAAACTTCTCGGACTTTACAATCTTCGGCCGTCGTCTGCTTCCCAACTTCCGTATCCCGCCGCCCCGTTGATTTGAGGTTGACAACAGTAGCACAGCACATTCCCAACGCTGAGCTCTTCACCGTATCATGCATACACGTGCATAAGATTATGCCAGGCCGAGCCTCGGAGACCGAAGGATCCAAGTCACGGATCATGACCCGCAGCTTTCCCCGCATGAACTATGCCGGCGCCGGCTGATTCCAATTGTCCGAACAATTAACAATTGTCCCTCGTGCTTGCTGACTCCCACTCCTTGTACCTTGCCCGTATCCCGTGTCTCTATCTCTCTTTGCTGCATTGACACTCGGATCTGATCACCCTCTCGTTCTCGCCAAACTTCCACCTGGCACTCAAGCCTCAAGGTCGCACACGTCGCCCACCCGTCTTGTCCGGCCGAGTCCACTCCTTCCACACCTTCTCTGACAAACCATCCACTCCAAGATGCAACTCCGCAAAGCCGCACGCATCATCCTAGTCGGTGCCCCTGGTGTGGGCAAGGGCACTCAGTCTGAGCGCATGCTCCAGCGATTCCCTCAACTAGCCTCGATCAGCTCTGGAGATCTCTTGAGAGATAACGTACGCAGACGCACTCCGCTCGGTACTGATCGCCCGTAGTCCCTCCACACAACAAATGCTGATTTTCAAACTCCAGGCATCCAAGCCGAATCCCTCATGAAAGCGGGAGCTCTCATCCCCGACTCGACCATCCTGCGTCTGATCACAAACGAGTTGACCACACGAGGCTGGCTTACTCCTTCTACGACACAGAAGCCTATGATCATGAACTCCGTCGCTGCTTCAATCAGCACCCACGAGGCTTTCGCATCCTCTCAAGACGACTACGTTACCCCCACATCCTCGCACCAGGGTAACTACAACTTCAGTGATCAGCCGAATGCCTCCTTCATCCTTGACGGCTTCCCGCGCACTGTCGACCAAGCCATTCAACTCGACAAGTTGGTCCCCATCAACCTTGTCGTCCAGCTGAACACTCCCACTTCGGTTATTCTCGATCGCATTTGCAATCGTTGGATCCACGCCGCCTCAGGCAGAGTGTACAACACTACCTTCAATGCCCCAAAGGTCGAAGGCAAAGACGATATCACCGGAGAAACGTTGGTGCAAAGAGACGATGACAAACCCGAGACTTGGATGGCTCGCCTGAAGAAGTTCGAAGAGACTAGCCAACCTCTGCTCGAACACTACGATCAGCTTGGTGTTCTCTGGAGAGTCGAAGGCAACAGCAGTGATGAAATCACTCCCAAGCTGTTTGACGAGTTCAACAAGAGGTTTGGATTGCCATGAAACATCGAATATCCCCGATGAATGACTTTTACGTCTATGCACATGCCTATGCAGCTATGTATCTGCGGCATACGACTCCGCCGGGCTGGAAGACATGTGTTCTAGAGTGCAGTCATCAGCCTGCTAGAACATCTGCGGCTTTCAGACGATTCCACCCATGGACTTGCGCACATGAAGACCTGCTGGAGCCATGCTTTCTCGACCGTGGAATGACCCTGCCATGGCTGTCTCGTAGCAACACTTTTCTCCGAGACTGGATCATGCACACGCAAGCGAACCCAAGACAGCCAGACTTCGTGACAGCTTCAACGATCTTACACCACACTCGATCCACTGCGATTGTGGAAAACCAATGCTCTTGTAACGCAGACTCATGATCATACGCAATGAAGCGATTGTACAAAGTTAGCAATATGCTTCAATATGCCAAACAGGCAATACTCTAGCTAAAACCACAATACAGTCTGATCCAGTCACAACAACCCAATTAAGCAATCCCATATGTGTCCTCGAGGAATGGAGTTGCTGGGACCACCAGGCATTCGTGGACTGTAACTTCGAACTATCTCCCAGGAAGCGCGCAGCAAACTGTGCGCGCTATAGATATGCACAATTTCTAATTAAAGCAGTGGAGTGGCCAAGGAGAGCCGCTGACATGTTGGCTCTCAGTGGACAGTGCCCCGTTTCTTGATAGCACTGTGTATTTCCATAGCTACTCACATTACATACTTGTGCACACAGAGAGGTCTCGGGACCCGTATAGAGAACTTGTAGCCAACTCTGGTCTCCTACTGTACCCCTGTCTTGTCATCCCCGTCTGCCATAGACTGCTATATAGTAGCTATAGAAATGCACAATACTTTTCAGAAAAAAAGCGTTGTCCAAGGAGAGCCATCTTTTCAAGGCTACTTCCATGGACACAGTCTGATCTTGTTAAATCAACTGTGCATTTCTATAGTATACTACAAAATCATCTCCTAGCCGGAAATAGGAGCTACTGAATGAAGGTGACTATGTGTTCTCTCTAATTCAGCAACAGCGCCAGGAGGTGTCAATGTTAGTTGCTTTCGACTATCTTTTTACCCCGGACCACCCACTCGGGTGTAATGGCCGAAATCGTATCGCATTCGTATCGAGACACACTGCGATGCCGGAGGTGACCGACAGTTAGAAAGTTGCGTTTGTAGATACAAGGGCGCAAGGCGCACTTGTGAGTCAAGATAGATATACGTACTAGTACAGGTACCTCTGTCAATCCGCTCTTGTCACCTATAACAACTTCTTCTTTGTGTTACACTTTCCAAATATTCATCTTGGTAGACGATACTGCGAGAAGATGTCTCCTCCAAGCGCCATCGATGTCGATGTCCAGGCCATTGACGACACTACTGCCATCACAGTACCCAACCCACTCACCCTCGACGACGTCGCCGCCAGACGCGCAGCCACTGGAAAACTAATCGCCGGTGTTGCCGCCGTAGCCAACGTCGAGCAATTCAAAGGCGAGAAGCAGCACTCGCACAAACCAAAAGCCAAGCGATGGGATCGTGAGTAACCTCGTTTCTACGAAAAAGCAATTGGCGATAAGAAGGAAAAGCATACACTGACACAACAAGCAACAGATCGCCTCAACATCGAATCCTCCTCCCGCAAAGGCAACTCCCTCAAAGCCGCGGCAAAGTACCTCAAAAATCCCGGCATCATCTCCCTCGGCGGCGGCCTGCCGTCAGCAGAATACTTTCCCTTTGACCAACTCTCCATCAAAGTACCTCGAGTGGGCCACTTTTCCGAACAAGAGACCAGAGACAATGGCACAGTGCTCACGGCAGGAAAAGCAGATTTGGCAGAAGACAAGAGTCTGTTCGACATTACCACTTCCTTTAATTATGGTCAGGGAAGTGGTTCTGCGCAATTGTTGCGTTATCTCATCGAGCACACGGAGATTGTGCATAACCCTCCTTATGGCGATTGGCAGTGCAACATGACGATTGGAAGCACGTCGGCATTGGACGTTGCATTGAGAATGTTTGCGCAAAGAGGTGATGTGGTGTTGACCGAAGACTACACATTCGCAACCGCAGTCGAGACGGCAGCACCAATGGGCGTGCGAATGGTAGGCGTGGGTCTCGACGACGAAGGCTTGCTCCCGAGCTCCCTCGACGACATCCTAAGCAACTGGGACGAAACCGCTCGTGGGGCCAGAAAGCCATTTTTGCTATACACGGTCCCCACGGGTCAAAATCCCACTGGCGCCACTCAAAGCGAACAAAGACGCAGACAAGTCTACGCAGTAGCCCAAAAACACGATCTCTACATTTTGGAAGACGAACCGTACTACTTCCTGCAAATGCAGCCATACACAGGTCCGGACTCGCCAGGCGTGCCGCCTCCAAAGACACACGCCGAGTTTCTAAAGTCGCTGGTGCCTTCGTTTTTGTCGATGGATACTGATGGCCGCGTTATGCGTATGGATTCGTTTTCCAAGATCGTCGCGCCTGGATCCCGCGTTGGCTGGATCACGGCATCACAGCAGATTGTCGACAGGTTTGTCAAGCACATGGACGTCAGCACTCAAGGCCCCAGTGGTATTAGCCAGTTGGTTCTGTTCAAGTTGCTGGATGAGCACTGGGGTCACGCAGGTTTCTTGGACTGGCTCGTTCACATCAGAATGGAGTACACACAACGAAGAGACGTTATGCTGGGTGCATGTGAAAAACACCTGCCCAAGGAAGTCATGAGCTGGAAGCCGCCAATGGCCGGCATGTTCGTAAGTGATCTGAGCATAATATGGTGCTTGATTAGAGCTAACAACACGACAGCACTGGCTTCAAATCGAGTACGAAAAGCACCCCGATCACAAGAACATGTCGGTCGCAGAACTCGAAGAGAAGATTTTCCAGACAATCGTCGACCACGGAGCACTGGTCATGAAGGGATCATGGTTCTATGCCGACAGTCAGGCCAAGCACGATACCATGTTCTTCAGATCGACATATGCAGCAGCACCATTCGAGAAGATCGACGAGGCCATCAAGCGTCTCGGAGACGCAATCAGAGAGGAGTTCAAGCTAAAGAGCCAGTAGATACTTTTTCGATTCTGGATATACGTGGGATAGTTTTTGGCATTTCGGATTGAGAAATGCATGGCGTTTAGAAAAGGGGGAATAGACAAAAGATGCAAAAAGGACAACTTTTCGATAGGCCTCAGTTAATGAAGTTGACGCAGAAGAAATGTAGAATCAGACTTCCAAAGACATAATCTGCGAAAGCTCTGTGTTGAATGTCAGCCATGTGCTAAGTATGAGACGGGTCGTGTGTGTAGATCGATACCTTTCGTGTGATATGGAGCCAAAGTCGACCTTGTTTTCGGGGTTGGTCTGAATTCTCAAGCTGGCAGTAAGAACGAATTGGCCGACGGTGGCAGAGAATCCGGAGAGGAAAGCATTGAAGGGCTAAATGGAGCGATTAGTCAAGGATGGAGAATGCGACCGAGGGGGCTTGAGCATACGTAGTTTCCACCGATAACGCAGTAGAGAAACTGAAGAACGCCGACGAGAATGAGAAAGGTCATGAAGACGTCAATCAGCTTGACGCGCTGGGGAGTGTCCTGAACATAGCGATCCCACACGGCCAAAGCGATCTCTTGAGCATCTGTCGAGTTGCGAACCGTGGACTTGGTGGATGTGGGCTTTGCAGATGCGGCGATGGGCTTGGTGGGCGCAGAGGAAGCAGACGTCTGCCCGTGAGAAGGCTTGGCCGTGGAAGGAGGGATGATGGAGGGAGCAGGAGCTGCGGCGTTCTTCTTGGGAGCCATGATCAAGGTGTCAATCCGGAGGTTGTGCTGTGGAGATAGAGTATGGATTGAGGGACGGTTCGACGAGTGAGAGGATACGTTGGCCAAGACGAGATCGACTCAGAAGACAAGACGGTTGATTGATGTCAAGGGCGGTACACTCTCTGGTATAGCAATTGTAGGGAAGGCCAGCTTGCTGAACGTAGCTCGCCGAGGAGGGAGACGCCCGCACGGACTGCCGCGTCACTGACACCCGAAGCTCCTCCCTCCGCTCCCTCAGTCTACCTTGCCGACCTCTTATCCGTTGATGTACACCCACCTCAGACACTACCTGCGACTCCCACACAATAACATCAGACTAACATAACAAAATGGTAACCAACTCTTGCCGTGTCGGTCATTGAATTGGCAGCAACGCTAACGCCTAACAGAGCCTCGAGTAAGCCCAAGGAACTAGATATCCGTCTCATCTTTCTAACCACCACATCCAGCACTGTTGCATTCATTCTCGCCGCCCTGACTGCCGGAGGTGGTACCACCGGCTACGTTAGAACTGGCTCTGTTCCCTCCATCGCTGCCGGTGTCTCCGTCGGTGCCTTGTACGCTCTCGGTGGCTACCGTATCTCCAACCGTCAACCCTACGGTGTCGAGCTGGCTCTGCTGGCCAGTGTCGTTCTCGCTGGAAGCAGTATCCCTAGAGCTATGAAGTCCGGAAAGCCCCTTCCCATTGGCCTGAGTCTTCTTGCTGCCTATGGTCTCTACAGCTTCGGCTCTGCTTGGTCTTCCAGAATCCGTTAATGTAATCGTATCTTAACCGCTTGGTTTCCTGCCTCTTTGTCTTGTAGCGTACTATCGTCTGCCTATGATTCTCGAGTGTGTCTGGTCAGTCCTACTTTTAGCGATGGTTTGTCCCACATCTTGTGTTTATACATCTGTTGCTTATACCGTTCGATCTTGTAACCTTCACATCGAGACTGCCTCACCACATAACACGGCACACAGTAACCATGGACAATCCCGAGTTCGCCTTGCTAGAATGAATCCTACACAGATATACCTTCTTGCATGTGATATGCGCAAACGAGCGTTTGTCCCGCCTTTTCTCGTAACACTTCTTGTCTTCTATCAGTACCGCTCATTCTCGGCTAGGCGCGGTGGTCAAGGCCAGGCGGATGGAGACCGATCATGTGTGCGGATCAGTTTGAATACGCTGACAAGAGAGGACTGGGGACGTTGACTTTCAAGATGATGGGCGTGCTATTCTGCATAATCGTCTGTGTAGAGACTGGCTAAGGACCATGAATGGGAATGAAGCGTATCAACGATAGCCTATCGCGATCGGAGCAGAGTAATGGAGGAGCCAATGGTTTGTTCATTTGATTCTTCTGGCAGATAAAGCAGTATTATTTGGTATCTTTTGATCAAGGAATGCGGGGCCGATTTGGCGACGACCTGAGAAGTGGAAAAGAATAGTGTAGAAGAGATGGATCATCGGTCATCCACGTCGGGGTTGAAAAGAGCGATGCGCATACGGTGAAGCTGTAAAACTGGTCAGAGGAGATGCTTGAGGAATCTGGAAGGCAAACTCACAGCAGGAAGCTTCGGTACGACAACAGCGAGAGTCGCCATGAAGTTGATCATGAAGTATGTAATGTCGTAATGCGTGTAGTGAGTGCTGACAAGGAAAAGGATAATGGGAACACTGAGCAGGAACTTTTTGGCGGGAGTATACTGGTCGCCGCTATCGATCTGCTCCCACATGTTGAGGTTGTCGTAAGCACCGGCGTTGAACTCGAAGGGCACACCTCGCACCCAGTGGAACATGAGAAAGGAGCCGGCCATGTACGAGATGTTGGTGAGGGTCCATGACGTTTCTTGAGAGATGTTGGGGACAATGTCGAAGATGATTTTGAGGAGAGCGATGAGGACAAAGTGGATGGCCCAGGCACCTGTGGAAACGTGTCAGCATGCGATTCTGGCACAGCGCAGAGATGGTGGTGGCTACAAACCTTTGGCATTGACCCATTCCGAGTTGAGGTTGGGCAGGGCGGCCTGGTCACTGATGTGCTCCAGCGACTCAGGGGGCTCGGTGTACATCAGACTGCTAGACCGTCTCCTCCGTGCCGCCTTGGTGTCCATGCTGGAAGCTGCTCTTTCTGAATGTCTCCTCTGGTTCGGCGGGCGATTTGTGTCTCCGGCAAAGCTAAGGCCGGAGGAGGGCTGGAGGAGTGTAGAAGACAGCTTGGCGATGTTTGCTGGTGCTGCTGGTGGTGCGGAGGGGCGTGAAATCGTGGCGGTGGAGGGCGCACTGCTGCACCGGGAAAAGAGATACGGATGGAGAAAGAGACAAAGGAAGCGCAAGAGGGGTGGGAGTAGCGACAAGCGTCTACGACAATGGAGCAGAGAAGTGGACAGGCGGCCGAAATTGATACTTCGAGATGTGAAGGGGTCCAAATGGAAGCCAGCACCGACAACGCGCCCAAGAACGACAAAAGTTGTGGCGGTGCACGTACGATTATCTCCCCACTTCGTCACCTCTCCAATTTGTCTCGCTCTGCCTGTCTACTTGCTGCGTAGCCACCGCGCTATTGACTTTCAATGTCTTGCTTCCTTCACTTCCATAGTCCTCTCTCTTCTTCCTCGCCGCGTGGCTACGTCGCCCCATTGTAAATGTCTTCCGTCGCCCTCCGCGGCCCCTTGGCAATAGATAGGGCTGCTGCATGTTGCTATTTTGGTTCCACTACTGCTTTAAACAAACTTCTGGAACCTCTCGAGAAATAGAGGAAATATAGGTGAATACAGTAATAGTACAATGTAGCGAGATGAGCGCCATCATCTACGGCTGACACCAGGGCTCCAGCTTTGTGGCTGCCAGTCATCTCCTGGGTTGCCCTTTGGTGCTTGCTTCCACGGGTTCGCCTCCTTGTCTCTAGCTCTGCCTTTGAATCTGCCGTCGTCCTTGGTTCTGCCCTCAGTTGAAGCATCAACCTCACCCGCATCACCTACCGCACTTCTCACACCTTCGTTCTCAGTTGGCTCAGTCTGGTTACCGTGCATGTATCCTGCAGGATCCTTGACACCTATGGCTGGTTCGGGTTGTTGCTTTGATGGTGCATCCAAGAAGGACTCCTGTGCTGCCCATCTTTCGTCTGCAGCAGCAGCTAGTTGACGCATTTGTGCTTGCCGCGATACCTCATACTGTTGTTCCTGAAGTGTAGGAGCTTCTGGACGGACCTGGCGCAACCATTGATGCCATTGTGCTATAGAGACTCAGGGTTAGAAGAGACACATTTAGTTGACCGCAGTCATGTTGGTGGCGTACGTGATATCTTGACATCAGCGTAGTGTCCCTGACTGCCGTATTGAACAATTCTTCGCATGCGACCAGCATTGATAGCATCTTTGAACTCCCAGAAGGTGTTGCCAGAAAGATCAGCGCCTGTAATTATGTGTGGTCAGCTATGTCAAGGCGGTGATTTGATAATTTCTTGAACATACCAACAAGCCACTTTTTTCGCCATGGAAGACGCAGACTCTTCCATTTGTACCAGGCTTGCTTGACGGCTCCCGGCTGTGCTGGCATGATGTGTTTTGGATAATCAAGTCGAGTTGCAGAGGCAACGGAGCAGTTCAAAGCAAACGTCAGCGAAGCAGGCACGATTTTGATGACGTTCTTTGATGAAACGCGGACGAGGCGCATGCACAGACGCGCAGCAATGCAATGCAATCCGCTCTGGCCGCCCAAACATTAATCAATCGTCGCAGTCCCTTTTACCCCTCCATCGCTAACACACTTCTGTCCACGTCCTCAACATGGCTTCTGTGTCGTCGCTGGACCAGGACATGCGCAACCTGCGCTTGTCCAAATACACCCCTCAAGCCGCCAACGAGATTCGCTCCTGGATTGAAGAAACACTCGGCGAAACACTACCCCCAGGCGATCTTCTCCAGGATGTACTCAAGGACGGTGTTGTCCTATGCAGACTTGCTAACCTAGCTCTGCCCGCTCCAGGACTCAAGTTCAAAAGATCCGCCATGCCCTTTGTTCAGATGGAAAACATCTCACACTTTCTGCGAGCATGTGAATCCCCTCCGCTGAACATGCCTGCTCACGACCGCTTCCTCACCGTCGACTTGTTCGAGTCCAAGGATCCTGCCCAAGTTCTTCAATGCATCAGCGCTTTTAGTCGCGTTGCTCATGCTGTTAGCCCGGCTAACTTCCCCAACACTATCGGTCCTCAGAGGAGCGCAACACTAAGTCCTGCCGGTAATGGCCCTACTACACGGAACTCCCGACCGATAGCGCCGAGCCCCCTCTCTGCTAAACCCTCATTCGCTGTTCCTTCCACCAGATCTATGAGTCCTGCTCTCAGTGGAGGCTCTTCTGACTCACGCGCAATGGATAATGGTCTCAAGTCACCTCGAGGCACAGTTAGTAGCTGGACCAACGCAGGTGATCGGGGAAACACAGCGCCCGCTTGGAACATTGCTCAGTACGGCTACATGGGTGGTGCCAGTCAAGGAAACCAGGGCGTCATGTTCGGTGGAAGGAGACAAATCACTACTGCTGCACCTCACGTTCCTGGGCAGGGTGAATCTGATTTCAGCAAGAGACGTCGCGAGAGGGAAGCGGAAGAGGAGCGCCTTAAACAGGAGGCCGAGGAAGCCGAGTACAAGAGGAAAACTGAAAGGGAGGCCGAGGAAGAACGCGACAGAATCGTCGAAGAACAGAAATGGGAGGAAGAAGCCCGCCGCACAAGAGAGCAAGAGAGACAACGAATCCTGGATCAAAAGCGACAATGGGAGGAACAGGAGAAAAGATGGAAGATCGAGGAAGAGGCTCGCCAAAGAGAGCAGGCAGCAGATGCAGCTCATGTGGGCCTGAAAGGACAATACTTGAACCAGCATCAAGCCGACCAAGGTGCCCGCATATCCAGCGCGCATGAAGACACGCCTGAGAGAATGAGAGTTCGTGAACTTGAGAAACAGCTCGAAGAGGCAAGGGAGCGTGAGCGTCAGTATCAGCAAGAGCGCGAAGAGCGTGTGCATCGGAACAGCATCCACTCGCGACCTTCCACGGCGAGATCACAACAGGAAGCAGACTCAGTGCCTAGAGCACCTTCGCCAAAGGATAGCGACGTTTCTTGGGCACCGATAGAGGATGAAGTGCTAAACAGGAGCATGCATGCGCCTGAATTGCCCCGTGGATCATCGAGACCTCTTCCTACACCAGCGACAAGACAGACACCTGCTCTACCTAAGCGTACGGCATCACCAGCAGGACCACGTCCACTACCAGACCCTTCAGCATATCGCTCTGGTTCATCAGCGACGACACGTACGGACCGCTACCTTGCTGACAACCCTGCACCCGTGTCACCAAAGCCTGTTGCTCACCAGCCACGAGAGATGGGCTACACATCAACATTCGAAGAGCAAAGCGACAGAGACCGCCGGATTGCATCACAACAAACGACCAAGGCTGGAGGATGGGCATCCAAGTCTCTATTGGAGCGTGAAATGGAACGCGAAAGAGAGAGACAGCGGGAATGGGAAGCAAATCAACAAGCGACCAAGGAAGTCGCCAAAGATTTGAGTCAAGGAAGCGGCGCAGGACAGAGCTGGGATGTTCATCAATATGGCTACATGGGAGGAGACAGCCAGAACCGAGGCTCGAGTGCAGGCAGCGGGATAGGATTTGGTGGGCGGCGCCAGATCATTGGACCCCGCCCTCCCCCAGGTTCTTGATCAACAGGTGAGACAATCGGGAAGATGAAGACGAGGTGCAGAGTCTTTTGAACAAGCCATAATGTGTACATAGCGTTTGAGAAGATATGACTGTCGTCTGGCATGTAAATGTGCCGACTCGAGCAAAGAATGGCATGTGAATGGCCCAAGCGTTGCTGACCTATGACGTGGGTTCTATCAAGTCTTTGAGGCTGGCAGCTGCACGGCGGGCAGGCGCTTGCGAGAAAAGTCTTTCTTTGCACAGTCACGCTCCACCTTGATTCCTGTTCTTCTAAGTCGCTGACTCGATTCAAGCACTCGCTTTCTGTAGCATCTAATGGAAGTGAAGCTGCCTCGTCCATTTCTCTATATTCGCCGCGTCTCGACTCCCATACAGTAACCCGCATTACTTAGCCCGCACTATAGCGACCCCTCTTCTTCACACCGCCACCTTCACACTTCCTACTACACACACAAGACACACACCATGCACGATTTGCGCAAGCAAGTGCTCCTCGAGAGCGGCAAGACGCTGTCGAAAAAGGCAAAGGCTAAGCAGGCCATGGGCTCTGCCGCCAGTTCAAAGCAGAACTCGCCCAACGCCTCGAGGGCTGGCTCAAGAGTCGCTAGCCGCCAGGCCTCGGATGATGAGGCTGATCTCAGCGACTCGACGACTCAGTTCAGGTATCTATCTGTCCGACGTACTTTACATCACTCAGTCGCTCATTCCTTTCGCAGTGTCAACTCCTTTGACGAACTCCGACCCGAAGACATCGATGCGCCCGAGGATGCCTGGGTCGCACAACTCAACGAGCGCATGGAACATCTCATCGAACGCAAGAGAAGCAGTGTTCAAGGCCGCGAAGAGAGTCTCTCGGTTCTGTCTCATCTCCTCATGGCTCACTACGCTCAGCGCCACGTGCGTCCAAAGCTCAGCGAACTGGTTCCAGCCCTTGTAAAATGCGCCAAAGGTGGCCAGTCGGACAATGAAATCGCCCTAGCTCTCAAAGCCCTGAGCTTGTTGATTATCACCGAGCCCTCCGATTCCATCTACGACGCCATGATCCGTCCTCTCAAGAGTATAATCTCCTCTTCCGAGTCGGCTTCGGTCATGGTCGCCGCTATCCACACACTTGGTATAGCCACGTTCTACGGTGGAGTTGGCCTGGACGAGACACAAGAAATTATGGACTTCTACCTCGAGATCGTCGAGTCTGATGGTCACTCTGTCGAAGCAGGCGACGATGGAAACGTCGTGGCCGCTGCCTTGCAGGAGTGGGGCTTCCTTGCTACACAGTTCGAAGGCATGGAAGACACGAGCGAAGAGCCTATGGAAGCCTTTGTCGAGCAGCTAGAGTCTAGCGATGCTAGTGTTGTGATTGCAGCTGGTGAGAATATTGCTCTTCTTTTCGAAAAGAGCTGGTCGGAACTGGAAGAAGATGAGGAACCCGAACACCAAGACGACGAAGACGATGAAGAAGAGGCAGACCCGACTGCAAAGGGCATGATTAAACGCTACACAGTATGGCGCCAGGAGCATCAACTCAAGCACACACTCAGCGCTCTTGCTCAAGCACATGGAAAACGCATATCAAGAAAAGACAAGAAGGAACTGCACTCCAGCTTCGCCGATATTCTCAACACCGTCGAGCATCCAACAAGAGGCCCTCGATACAGCAATGCTATCGACCAATATACCAACAAAGCGTATGGCTCGCGAATGGTGGTCCACATTGGCAAAAATTCCATGAGCATCGACAAATGGTGGAAGCTCCATCGTCTGCAGTCGTTACGCCGCGCACTCCAAGGTGGCTTCATCGTTCACTACGAGGATAATCAAGTCGTGTTCGATTCTCTGCCCGTCATGCTGGATTAGGCCCTGATCCTCATCGCTGTTGCATTCTTACGATCACAAAAAAACATCACGATTTCAAATCTCAGCATGGGAGTTTTTGGATCTGCAATTTGTGGTTTCGTTAAGCATTGGTGTTCCCATTTTTGTACCTGATTATCCTAACATACCATTATTCGAGCCGGCTTCTGAACTCCAATCTTCACATTCATCCTGCTTCTCCACGTGCCAAGGTATGCAACTCGTACATATGGAGGAATGCACGGTAACATGTAAATTTAGGGTGATGAGTATGGGATTAGAGCTGCGTTCAGAACAAGAGCAAAATGGACGTGACTCTTTTCCTGCATTTTGTTGTGCATTTTTACAACCATGGCCGGGATGGCAGCAAGCACACAAGGAGGACTTGGTCAGAAGACAATCATCCCCCAGACGGTTCAAGTCATCTCTACCACCCATCTTTCAAAGCGGTGGGTCTCGAAAGGACACAGAAGCTGCTAGACAAGAGACACCACCAAAGAGAGCCTGTGACATGTCAACTCTCAACGGACATCATTCGTGTTCCAAACTCTTTCTCTCATCGCCTATGTTATCCACACAAGAAGCTCTCACTCAGCCACCGCCGATTCACTCTGTTGCCTATCGCCTCTCTCACTTTCTCAATTATCTCTTGATGATGTAGCCCATACACATCGTTCATCGTCACACCTTCTTCGCATAAAGTGTTCCCTCGTTGACTCACTGCAAAGCGCGTCTTCAAAACCCGACACTGCTTCGTTGCTCAGAGACTTGAGTGTGCGCAACGCACTTCCAACACAACACCACCACCACCCACTTACTCTAACCGACAATGGACGAATCCGATACCAGCCTGAAACAACAATATTCAAACTTGGTGGACAAGAATTGCGCCAGAGCGCTTTTCGGTTTGTCACCCCTCGAAGTCCCGCAACCATCACCCAGTCTGGGTGAAGGTTTCCTTGGGTGGTTCCGTCAGGAACACATCCGGTCCACTGCTCGCGCCGAATCCACGCGAGCTAAGCTATCAAGTCAGCAAATCGAGGCTGTGAATAACAACATCCCGATACACTTACGCCCGGAGTAGACCATGGCCCAGCCTGAATGCGACGTCAGCGATCTGATCAGTAGGCTTGGTGGTAGCAACACAAGGCCCGAATCTGGTAGCATTGTCGGCTTCGAGTGGCAGCCCTCTCTACGCGCGCGTATCGTCAATCCGACTTCAGAAAAGCGACCTGTGCCTGCTCCCGCCAGCGACGAAAACCCGATCAAGAAGCAGAAATCCCAGAGTGGCCCTTAAAAGAACAAAGTCGACGGACTTGCTGCGTGGAACGACTTCACTACTCAAACCGACAAACCACAATCTCCTCCTGCTTCGAACAACGGCAACGTCCTCGTCATTGAGAAAGATACCACTACTCACGCCGACAAGACAGAGTCTCCTGCTCAGACGACCATGACCGGCTCTTCCAACAAGAACGAACCTCCTGCTGAACACGACAAGCAATGCCAGCCCCGTCTCGCAGCCACCCAACCCACCACAGTCTCATACATGACCATCGATTGGCAGGCCAGGATTCCGCCCCACGACTTTCAATAGCCTTCAACCGTGCAACGTCTTCCTACTGAGCATATCATGCACAATGTGATCATCGCTGACAGTAGCTTCACGCCCACTACAATCGACTATCCACGCAGCAATGGCTATTTTGTTACTCTTGACGGCTGGGAGATCGGCCGCTACATTGGCACCAGCGTTTTCACACTTGTAGCGCAGCTTTCTCCTTGAGCACGAGAAGTCAAATCCGAACAGCATAGGAAAGAAGGATTTTTCGTATCGAGATGAGTATTCAATGGGGAGTGAGGTAAAAAAAAGCGTTGGGAATGAAACCCGAACAGCATCGAGATGAGGATATGCTTTTCGAGATGAAGACTTTGCGAGAGGGAGAGGTAAATGCATTAGGAAGAATCCGACAAGTCACCACTGAGAGACGCGCACAAGTTACACTAAATTGAAGCACCTGTTGTTTGGGGAGTCAATATCCTACTTGCATTTCTGAACCTGGTGAATGATTCTCCTGAACCCCTGGTCAGGATCTCAAATCCATAGTCTGATCAATACATGGCTACAAAAAGGCAGAGTAGTTTGCAAATCGTTGGTAGGTCCACTGAGAGTACTCTCTGGAGCCTTTCTGGAAAGGACTTGACGAGGAGATAGCAGTCTTTGTCGCTTTCAAGAAGAAAGTACGACTGTCCGGGAATCCGACAGTGAAAAAGGACAGCAAATTCTCTTCATGGGATCAGCTTATACATTACGACAACTAAACTCAGAATCTGAGGTGGATTGTTGGCCAAACTGCTCAGAAACCGAATTCGGCAAGGCACGATCGGTCTCACTCACATTGAAAGCGAAATCTCGAAATGTCGATATTCATCATTAGGACTGTCCACACATACAATATGAGAAATTTGTACCGACTATCGGTTTGTGAATAACTTTTACATCACGACAACGGAATTCAGGGGGATTACTGCCGACAATATCGAAGCAAGCTACATTCATTCAAGCATTGAATCTGACAGGGAACATTGAATTTTGTCTATGAGGATATCGAAGCCTCGCAACATCAACCTTAATCATACACTACTAGATAGCATCCAAGATCTAATCTATATGATACAGGTGGTCTCAAACGCTACATCCACTTGTTAGGTTGCTTGTCGGCTTCCCCGCTACTTGGTGACATTGGCTGTCACAAAATCGAAGCCGTTGCCAAAGTTGCCCTTCTGGGTACTGAAGTCGGTCTCAGTGCCCAGAGTCTTTACCCTGCCCAAAAGCTTTTCTACTAGACGATACGAGGCTGAAGGCGCGTATTGAGGCAACATGTGTCCACTTAGCTGTACAGTAGCAAAGGTAAGACCACGTTCGGTGTGGTATTTGCCCATGACACCAGCTCCAGCAAGATCTCCTTGGTTGAGCTCAGAATGGTAGGGAACGAAGAAGTCATTCCAAGTCTGGGGGCCTTGGCTGAACCCTTGGGCACCGCCGTAAGTCATGTTTTGGATAGCCATGAGTGTACCGTTGTAAGAGATGATGTAGTCGAGCATGCCTTGACCGATAATGACATTGTTGGTGTGTTCAATGACTTTGGGAAGAACGCTCAAAGATGTGTACTCGCTGGTATCCTTGTTGAGCACACCAGAGCTGCACTCTTCCCATTCCTCAATAGGGGCGTTGATGGCCTTTTGGACATCTGTGCGATTAAAGTAGATCTGGGCGCCTTCCGGGAGGTAGTCGAAGCTACCAGGGAAACCGAGCACGTCCCAGAGCAGAGGGCATGTGGTAGCGACCTGGTAAATATCGAAGCAAGGGTTGACAAGGCTGACGGCATTGAAGATGTCGTTCCAAAGTTCACAGCCAGGCATACTGTAGTCTGCATTTGGAGGAGCAGGAAGCAGACCCTTGGGTGGGAAGGTAAGAGCCTCCTCCATAAAGGCAGTGTAGCCGCAAGTATCCGAGCGATTGTGGATGTCGTCCATGAATGTCTGGTTCAGGTTGAATAGGCCTCCCCAGTAGTCAACGAATGGAGTGGCTGGGATGTCTTGCAGCAAAACATCATAGGAGATCGAAGGGTCAAAGATCATGATACCATGGACATCATAGAGAGCCGTGTTATTCTTCTGAATGAAGTTGTCGGCAATGTCTGAATGGGAGTGTAGAGTCAGCATGGATCTTGACACTGCACTATGAGTACACTTACAAGGAACGTAGAAACCAGCATAACTTTCGCCAGCAACGTAGATCTTCTTGTGCTGCAGACCAAAAGTCTCGATAAAGTTCTTCCAGAATCCGGCGAACTGTTCTGCGACCTCCTCCTCGCTGGTTGCCGAAGGTGTGCTACCCTTTGAGCTGAAACCAGTACCGGCGGGTTGTTCGACCCAAATAGTGTTGGTAAGGTTGTTCCAGTTGTAGTTGTTCTTGACCGGAGCGTATGTACCATATTGCCACAGGAAGGGGCCGTTCTCCTGGAGCAAGCCCTCCAGACTGCTACATCCTGGACCGCCATTGAGCCAGATCAGAATCTCGTCACTAGCGTGCGAGTCCTCCGAAGGGAAGAACCAGAAGTAAAGCTCGCTAGCATTTTGCTGCGAAGAAATCGGCATCAAACCAGCATAACTTTCGCCTGCGAGAAAAGTCAGATCTACGACACTGGTCTTCTGAAGCACTCTTCCTTACCAATATCGAAATTAACATCGGGGATCTTGGTGCCGTCGACGGCATACTCTGTATCTTCATTAGCCACAATATCCAAATATGTCGGTTTCCATCACAGCCGGATCTTTGAAGCCTCGGTCTAGAACTTAGACCTGGAAAGTCGAATACGTACTTGTTGTGTTCTTGTTCTGAGGAATGATATGTTGCTTCTTCTTGGTGGCAGCTCTCTTGTCTAGACCTACAGCAGGCAGACCAGCAGGCTCACGTCGAATACGCTCAGGTAGCTTCTTGTTGACATGCTGAGCACTACGGCCGGCAATGGCACTGCCGGCCAAGAGCAGTGTGGAGAACACGGAAACCTTCATCGTTTTGTCGAGAAGTCTTGGAAAAGTTGTTGTCCAGGCTCAGAGGCCGAGGACCTTGCTTTATACTTGCGCACAGCGCCCATGAATACGAGTTCGCAGCGCCGGATAGCCTGGGATCGACAGCTCCATGCAAACAATTGTTCGATAAAATGTGATGATCGCATTGTACAGACTAGCGAACAGATCACTTTACGTTCCTTGCATGATAGGAGGACACACAACTGCCTTCTATAACGGGCCTAGTTTGGGTTACACAAGTCGCCCCACAGAAGAGGAAGCTTGATGGCGATAAGCAAACGGCGGTAACGACACCCATACCATGACATATCAAACAACTCTTTGTTTGGCGTACTTATAGGGGAAAAGAAAGCGCAGTCTATCGAACAAAACTAGGAAAAGTCCTCCGTCATCAGTAGTTCCATCAAAGAATTCTCTGGACACTCAACGCCACGTCAATCACCGACTCGTCCTGGGTTGTCCTCCTTCTCGAAGCACTCTCGCTGCTTCATGCTGATAATCCTTCAGGCCTGTTGCTCCATTGCGATACTCAACAGCTTCTGGAAATCGGGCGTACCAACTCCGGTGATTGGGTCCCAACCTTTTGTTGCATTCAAGTCAATGGTTGTCACCGGTTTCCCTCCTTCTATCTTCCAACAGCCTTTGCTGCTGCCTCCGTCAACCTCTTGGAATGCTTTACGACCGGCTGAGTAGATGAAAGGATTCATGAAACCCAATGGGCTCTTGCCAGCCCCAATAAGAGCTGAGTTAACCAGTCCGACAATTCCAGCAACTGTTGGTGCAGAAGCTGAAGTACCCGATTCTATTGACATTTTCAAGTTGTTGACAACGGTGAAGTTTTCCATCTGGGCAGAGATGTCTGGGAAACCCCTGCCACTGGAGTTGTACATGCCAGCACGGCGAGTGCCCAAGATGTCAAGGTAGGTCTTGGCCTCGTGCTCTTGCCAGTCGGGGCGAGGGAAGATGTCAGAAAAGCCTCCGGATGAGCTATCGGCGGCTATCTCAGGGTTGACGAATACTGTACCTCCGACAGAAGTGACATACGGACATGTTGCTGGAAATATTGAGTCGAGTCTCTTTCCATGTTCGCCCTTACAGAACAAGCCAGGCTGTTCTCTTGTGTTAGCCCGATTCATGTTGGCTGATGCTCTTTGAGACGCCTGTCAGTCTTGGATATGGATCACTTACACCAAAGTCACCCGAGGCAAATATGACGGTGACTCCCCTTGCACCGAGCTCGCCGAACATGTCGCAAATTTTGCGCGCATAGGCGATGGGTAAGTTTTTCTCAATCCCTCCGTAAGATACGGACAGAGTGTGCGGAAGAACATGTTTAGGCTGGTCCCTCAGGTAGCGTAAGAAGATGATGGTCAGTTCCACATCGGCCCCAGTCAAGTTTTAAGTGCTCTCGTCCTCGTGAGCGCCTAATCCATGGGTGTAGTAGTATTTGACAGGCACAGGATATCCCATCGCCGCAGCGTACTGTACATCGAGGGACGCTTCTCCTAAGCCGTAAGTCGAAAAGTCCCTCTCCCCGTCGACAGGGATGAATTCAGGCTTCGATCCATTGAGGAGGTATGGTGCGAACTGCTTTGCAAAGAGGCCGAAATCTGTTTGGTGAGGATACTCAGCAAGGAACCCGGCAATGCCGATGTGACCGTGGGTCGAAAAGTTCTTCAAAGCGCTGATTGGTGGGAGGCGGTAGAGCCTTCTGAGACAGTCAGGCGTTATAGTACGATTGCAGTCGTTCTGATCAATGGTTTCTGGCAAAGCTTGGTTGTGAGAGTTGGACTTTCGGGAACGAGGCTTCTTTGGAAACTGCGTGGTCGGCTCAACCATGTCGACATGTCTGGCTACTTCATCAGGGAGAGAGTACTGTTTGGTTCTGATGATAATGCCTCGACCAGTGTCTTCACGATAGGCTTTGAAGGAGGCATTCATCATTCGATTGGCCGTCTCAACGTCTGTGGTAAAGTCGATCCAGTCACCACGTTGGAAGAGATCGGATGGTGGAACACCAGAGTTCGTCAAAAACTTCAAGACGGAATCGGTGGAGTTCTTGCTGGGTCTTACCACAGCTCTAAGTTCGGACTCGCTAAGATATTTTCCATAGTCTTCGTGTCCCGGTGTCGAGACGTTTGTGAGTGTCTTGTAGAGGAGCTCCCTGTCGGCAGGGATCAAGGCGATAGAGAGGTTGAAGCGAGCCGAAGAAGAAAGTGTTCCGGACGGAGACCAGCCATGAGGTACATTGTCCAGCTTGTCCATCAGAAGGCCGCTCACACAGGCGAACAAGGCGAAAGGGGTCCAGAGATGCATGTCGATGATGGAAAGAGGAGGTCCGATAAGAAATGGTTAGCGGGTGGATGATTCGATGATGGGGTTTCAATGGTGGGGGATTGGATGTTGGATGAATTTATGCTGCACAGCAATCACTGATGGTGATAAGCTAGTTGATGGAGAGCTTTACGGATGTGTTGGTTGTGATGGAGGCAGAGACGAGAGCTTCCTGCTGGAAGGCGTCAACAATTCCAACGACATGTTCTTGAGGAAGGAGCGATGCACCTACGTAACTCATCCACAACTCGGAGAAGGGACAAAAGATTGCACTCTCTCTTCTAACCCAGATATTGATCAGCACAATCGAAGCATACTGCATCAATGTTCTGTACATCACTCCGTCGTCGCTCTTCCTTCGCATCGAGCGTTCCTCTGCTGACCGCAACAACTGGGCTTGCAGTCAAAGGTTCGTCAAGACTTCATGGAGAACCAAGCAACCATCTCTGATCGAGAAAGGCATAGAGTCGTTGCTGGAAACACATGACATTGCCCTCCCCGTACCAGACTTTCCCAAGCCCATCCCTAGCACCAACTCAAATCAAATGCTACGACTACTCTTGCTCTCGCCAAACAACATGTCAGAAGACAGACTACCCGCCACCATCGCACGCATCCAACACTTCATAGCTCTCACCGGCGGTCTCGACGTCGCCATCATCCTATCACTCTCTGCATCTAAACCCTTCTCATCGGCAAAAGACCTCATGAACGATTCGCAAGTTGACGGCATGGAAGGGGTACGCAGTTACTCGCTCCTCCAAGCAGAATTCATGACCAGGCCAGAGCTTGCATGGGTACCAATTCCACCCCTAGCAAAACCGGATGAAATCGTCGATCTCGTAAAGGCACATGTACAGTCGATCAGTCGACCTAAGCCCAAGCCGTCGTCTGCAGTTCGTCCCTTGGATATGTTAGCACACTGTTCCCCTGATCGACCGTTACCCACTCTTGTTGTCAATTTGGCGTCTGATGTCTTCTCTTCCTTGAGGGACGTGGTTCAGGCTGCACTTACTCATGGGACAAGCTCATCTTTGCACGACTTAGGCGAATTCGCTTCATCAGACGATTCTCTGCACAGTCGCGGAAACCCATTCGACGTGCTGGCAGGGCAGTTAGACAAGGACGTCGTGGAAAGCATGATCGAGTTCTGGATGGAAGACTGGGCTCTCGAGTAGAAACAGTGCAACTATCTGCACATGATAGAAGGATGTTAAAGTAATGCTTGAATGCTTTGATGCTTTCTCATCTATGGCCAATAGCTTTCGTTATCCATGTCTCGCTTTTGTGTGCCATAATCACCTCAACTGATCCTTCATCTCGTTGGTGACAGCCTTGATTCTGGTTTCCTTGCCCAAAGCACTCTTCTCGATGCTCTGCAGAAGACTATCCATATCCTTTGCTTGGGCGACTTCCTTTCTGAACTCGTTGCCCAGCGACATCAGGGTGCCGACCGCGACAAGTGCTCTGTATACAGCCTCGCTGTCGCCATCGGGCTTGATAATGTTTAGTGCTCCATTGATGACGGCCGCTGCACGCTGCTCTCTGGTCTTCGACTCGGAAGATGGAGCATTAGATGTCAGCAACACTGCATAGTTGATGTACAAAGTCGCGATCGCCGTAGCCAGGTTCTTGTTGGAGGTACTCGAGAATGGCTGAGTAGACGAGATGATGTCCTCAAAGCAACCATCAGCAACCAGTCTGCCTTCTTCGGTCATGAAGAGGTTGGCAAGAACACGGATGGCCAGCATGGTGTTGTTGGGCTTGTCAGTATTTGCGTCAAATACACCACTCTTGGCGAGGGTCTCCACAATAGTGCCCTCTCCGCCACTTGTGTGCATCGCGAAGCTTCGTGCCACAGCGGACAATCTAAGAAGATCTATGCCAGGCAAGCGACTGGCTGATGGCCATTGAGTAGCGATCTTAACTACCGCACTGAGTTGATCTGCTTGAGGCTTGGGATCCTTGGGGCTCGTCTGAAGTTGTTTGACCAGGTTGTCCAAGGTTTGCAGTTCGTCTGGTGATAGTGCTAGATCGGCGGACATGGTATCGTTGAGTTCGCCAACCTTCCTGCGAATCGCAGACAAGTTGGCTGTAGTGATCGAAAGGTATTGAGTCTGGGGTAAAGATCGTGGGCGCGTATCTCCTGATGGCTCGGGAGCACCGGCCTCGCCTGGACGATAGCGGTTCTCGCTGCCCCAAGGATCGGCTCCAGGTGTTTGAGTCTGCTGTTGAGAAGACGCGCCTAGTGTTGCGCCTTGCGTGTTGGTGGTAATAAAATTGGCGACTTGGTCAAGATAGGTCATGGGTAGCTCGTTGTTGGCAATGAACTTGCTTGCCACGTCGTATGGGTTCTGACCAATGTTGTATGGTAGCTTCAAGGCAGGTGCGCCATCCGTGATGTCGACGTCAAAGACAAAGTCATAGTCTTTTCCTTCATGTGTCACCTTGCGACCGCTACTTGCAGCAGCGTCAACCACAGTTCCAACCTTTGTAGATCTGTCAGCATGGTTTCATTAAAAGTTCGGTCAGGGATAATCACGTTAATCCATTGCTGAGCCGCAGATGACCAGGTATGAGCTGTCACACTGCCATCCTCTTCCCTGATCATCTGGACTTGGCCTTCTTTGGTGCCCGACTTTTGCTGCAAGAACTCTTCGAGGCAGTTAGTAATTGTTTCGAAATCAGAAAACTGTTGCGAACGCACCTGGACCAGGAAGTTGTTCTTTGTTGATCTGTTGGCCCTCGCTAGCTGTCTGCTGAGGTATCGAAGACGAGCTGACGCTCTCGTCAAATGCGCGCAAAGACTCAGCATCTGCATGGCGGCTCGGGTCTCTGCTGAAGATTCGAATGATCTTATCACTAGCACCTGTGACAATGTCGTTGGTCTCAGGACACACAGACACAGCCCAAACCGAGATTGCAGGATGCGTGATGGTCTGGATGCATTCGGTGCCCTTCCATACTCTCACAGTTCTGTCTTCACCAGAACTAACCAGATCGCCATTAGAGAGGACGGCAAGGGCGTAGATGAACGATGTATGGCCATGGAGTTGCGCGACTTCAACACCATCAAGAGTCCAGAGTCTAATAATTTGGTCGTTGCCTGCAGAGGCGAAGGCGGCGCCGGAAGTATGGCCTTCAGGCAGCTTGCAAAGCGCACGAACAACATCAGGCAGACCAGGAATCGTCTGTAGAAGCTTGCCTCTTTGAGAGAATATGCGAATAGTCTTGTCGGCGCAGCCTGTGATGATGGTACTGTCGTTGTAGATCATGACAGCCCAGACAGCAGCTTCGTGTCCCTTCAGCTCAGCGGTGCATTCACCTTTCGAGATGCTCCAAACTCTTGCTTGCGTGTCCCATCCACCACTGACCAGTGTATCTCCATCAGCAGAGGCGTCAAGCGAGCAGACGTTGTTGGCGTGACCAATAAGCAGGCGTTCGGCGTCTGAATCTGGACTTTGGAAGGGAGGACGGACATCAATGATAGTGTCCTTGCCAGCGGAAACCAACAGGCCCTCGGAGTGTGCGGAAGAGGGAGCGGCGAAGGTCAGCGAGTTGACAAACGAGGTAGCTTGGACGGCAATCGTGTCATCGTAGGTGGGCGGGGTGGGCGAGGTGAGGAGCCACTGTCGGACGGTGCCGTCACGCGAGGCCGAGAAGATACAGCGAGCCGAAGGAGATACGACGGCGCGGACCTGAGGGGGGTTTGACAGTCAGCGCTTGGGATCTTTGGTCTTGCCGTGCCACTCACTTACGTCGTCTTCGTGCCCTCTTAGAGACGCCGACAGCTTGAACATGTCGGCCATGATGAGGGGAGTGCGGTGCGGCTTGTGTTCGCCAGGTCTTTGGTATAGCTGGGGGTGCCTGTAAGAATTGAGACGGTGTTGGTCTGAGAGTGCGCTAATTATTGTAGTCAAGTAGTTTCTTGGGAGTTGTTGTTTGTGCCTCAGTCCACGCTGTTCGTGATCGTCACCAGCGTTTGCCCGACGTCATCCAGAATTGTCAATTCAACGCACATCTCCATCGACTTTTCCTTGTCGTCGACCTACTTGCTACCTATTTCACCTTACAAGAACGCAGCCTTGTGCGACACTGGAAGTCGTGCATCACTAAGGAGTACATGGAACTGCTCCTCGCACACATCTAAACACAACCGTGTCCATCGTCTGGCCGATCACCGAGCTTGACCTGCTGCTACACAATTTACCTGATTGAGTGGTCTTCTAGATTCTCCTTCCAGCCACGCTAACCCTGGAGTACTTGTTTTCACAGTGACAGTAACTTCTAGCACTTTAATTCTCTGGAATTGGCGGTGAGATGTGTCGGCCTTCCATCTCTGCCGTCCACCGAGCTGGAGAATATGCTACACAACAGGAAGACATTACTCAAGACAAACACGCCAACACCTGTGGCCCACCAATCTAGTACCTTGATAGTCATCTGCCTTAGGTCATGGTGAATCACAAACTATACCGTCCCCCTGAAATCTTCGTTGCAAGTTGCATGCCTTTCGGAGATTGTGAGGAGAGATTCTTCGGACTTCATGCCACCCAGCGTCGAGAACGCTTCTGGTGTGTTTTGATGAAACGCCCTCATTTCTATCCAAGCTTGGGCATGCCGGTCTAAGAGGCATAATCTTTTCTCCTATCTTGCAAGCCATCCGAAGTAATTTGCAACAGGCGGCCTTGAGAGCCCGCAGGAGACCGATTCGTGGCAGACGTGAGCAGCAACGTCCTGGATCTGCAAGTTCGGGAGGTCAAACGAGCTGAGAGAAGACCGGAGTTACACATGCTGCTCTTGCAGAGCATGCCCCTCGCATGTTGGTGTAATGGCCAGTGCATTGTGGATTGGTTCGCAGGATCTGATGCAGAACCAAGTCATGACAACCATTGCACCTACTGCAGCATCATTTCGTGTAACAAGGACACTGGTAAAGAGGTAGAGTTTTGAGCTGGAGACCTCTGCAGTTCACAATGTTTGGAGGTAGGTGCGTGAACCGGAAGCTTCTCCGCATACCTCTCGACCTATAACGGCAAACGGTAAGACCTTTCCTATATGCTTTCCCAGCACACCTGAGAAACACGACCGTCAACTAGCTGGTTCTGGCGCAGGGCTGAATACGATCTTTAAGATACGTGGGTCTGTGCAACAAATGTATGTTGAGGCTGAGATGCGCTGTCCTAGACATCCCATACCCAGGTTCATTGTCAATGCATCAACAACATGGCCATGTTTCAGACTTCACAACCAGAATGTCGTCTAGTGGCTGACAGACCACGCCTCCAGTTTTGGGAGTTGGGACGTGGATGGTTCGAACCATGACTACGGCGCCATACCTCGAGTCGTCCGTGTGCAGAAGCCCTGCCGCTGCTGGCACGCGACTTGTCGAGACCCTGCAGCCAGGCTTTGGGCCCTTCGACCACACTTGCATGGTCCCAAAGATCGTCCTCTCCACATGGCAACGGTTCCAACTCTTTTGCTCTTTTGAGTTTTCGCAACCGTCGACAGGGAATAGTACGGGCAAGTGGGAAGGAGGTCATAACGGTTCTGTATTCTTGTACAAGCAGCTGGATCACTTCCAGCTCAGGTAATCGTCGATGTTGTCAAGTATTTTCGCCTAAACCTACGGAGCCACGAGAGCTTGTGCCAGCCGTACGATGCGGAGTGGGCGCAAGCCAGAGCTTAGTCGCTTTTACTTCAGCCTATCAAGCAGAGGTTGAATTTTCCCAAAGCAGTGCCCATGCACGAAAGACAAAAAAAAAACACAGAGTCGGTCGACGCACATGCGAGATGCCGAAGCATGAAAGGACACGCCGAAAGTCACTTCCGCGTGTGGAGGCCCCTGAGCGTGGAAGTGGTGATCTAGATTTTGGGCAGTGTTGATCGCCAACATTATTAAAACGAGCAAACACCCCTCGATCAACTCGATAGCTAGTCCAGTCCTCAATCAAGTATCTCTCCTTCTTCAGACTTTCGTCCCAAGCCGCAAACGTCGTATACGGTAGCATCTCTACTGCCACGCGCCGCTGCCACAAGCACTAGCGCCCTGAACTCTGGTCACTGTGGGGAACGCCGGCCGAGTGATTATCATTGGCGTTTGCGATCGCAGATTGCTGCAATCACACACACAAAAACACTTTTGAGGTAGGTCGGCAATGAGCACTCCCATCATCACCGACACCACGGCGACTCGGCGGAGCACCTCGGTACGCGTCAGTGCCCAGGGCGACCGATCGTCTTGTCAGGGTCACGCGTTGAAATAACAAGTACTGGCTGCTCTTGGTCTGGGCTTACTTATGTCACAGCTTCCCTCGACCACCATCGCTTCACTATTTATCCAACCAACACCTCTACTCACCACTCCTGTGCCATTTTCTGAAGTCGAAAAATCTCGCTCTACTCGTTCTCGACACGAAGGATCTTCATTCCCCTGAAAAAATTCTCCTTTGTCAAATAACCTTAAGGGCCTCGCTGCACCATCGGCTCTCCACCTCACACCCCGAAGAGCATCCTGTTCGTCATGGAATCCCCAAGGAAGGAATTGATGTCTGCCCTTTCCACGTGAGTCCCTCTTGCGGTTGTTTCTGTTGCCGTCTGCTCGGTTGCTGATCAAGACTAGGCTCCACTTGGGTGGTAAATACTCTGATCTTACCATCAAGTGCAACTCTCGAGAATATGCCGTCCACCGAGCCATCCTTTGTTCGCGGTCTGGATTCTTCGATGGAGCCTGTAGCAACCAGTTTCGCGAAGCTCAGACCGGTCTGATTGACCTAAGCGAGGAAGATGAAGAAGCCGTCGAGCACATGATCCACTGTAAGTCCCTGAATACTCGGATGCGCCGGCGTGGTCCGCATTGCAGCTGGTCATTTCCCTTGACGCCACGTTATGCATGTTGCAGCCTGCTGCCGTGTTGGTTCTCCTTTTTCTAACACAGGCTGACGGGTGTTTTAGACTTCTACCACCTGGACTATCTTGTTTCCGAGGACGAAGAAGAGCCAGCTTCTCCTGTCTTCCGTCACCGTGCGCAAGAGGCCCTCCGTCAACGACCCCAAAAGCTTGACCTGTCTCACATCGTGGACCCCCTTTTCGCTCAAGCCGCTGCTTGCGCCCCGCCCACGCCAGTCACGCCGTCTACGGAAGGTGTCGATCCCCTTTCACGCTCGAGGCATGACTCGAGCGTTGACCACTCGTCACGTGCAACGAGCCCAAAAGGCAAGAGCGGCCTTCGTGGCGCCGGCCTCGGCAGCGCTTCCAACTCTGGATCTGAATGCGAATCTGATGAGGATGAGGAGTGCGAGTATGAGACCGATGAATCAAACCTCCTCACTCATACCCGCGTTTATGCATTGGCGGAGAAGTACGACATCCCTGCTCTAAAGGATCTTGCAAAAAGCAAATTCGAGATGGCCATGGCTTGCTACTACGACTCGCCAGAGTTTGCCGATGCCATTGAGGAAGTCTACTGCTCGACCATCGACAGTGATCGCGGTCTTCGCGATGTTGTTATCCAGGCTTTCAGGAACCACCCTCAGCTTGCCAGCACCCAGGACGTTTTCAGTGTCATCAAGCGCACTCCGACTTTAGCCTTTGAGCTTTGGAAGACTGAGCGAGGAATTCCGGTTTGAAGCAGCTTAGATTTGGCAAGTAAGGTCGGTCAGAGGTTACACAAACCCGACGAATCATCTTGCCAACGAAACAAATCTTGCATGCTGCACATCGTTACTTCGAACAACAACGAGACGTCGTGCCGCCGAGTTCGACAGAGTCACGACACGTCGACCATGTCGAAAGCTTTCTCCGTCCGTGTTACATCCATAGGTTCGCGGCATCGAATCCACAGGAAGGCGGCATTGCATCCGTGGGACTGCGATACTTCATTGCGGCGCAGCAGTTACGCGTTCAGTGGTGCGCGAAGAAGGGTTCGAGGAAGGAGAGTGATGGAGCCTTGGCGAGGAAATGAATTCCTGGGCATGTGATGGCAACGGCGCTTGAGAGATACATCATACCCATGGGAAGAACTTTGTTCTGGGTTAAGGGTGGCCACGACCCATGCGCGTTTTTGCGTGAAGTTTCGAAACATGGGAATTGCTTTTAGGCACGATACGAGGAGTACAATACCCAATTGCATCTGCAGCTCAAACTCTCCCTCGCGAGTGAAAAGTAAAGTGCATGGAGAAACAGCAGGGGTTACAAGGTACGAACAACGGCGAGTATGCATGCAATGGGGTTGTTCCTTTTGCATATCGACCAATCCACTGCTCTACAAGCAGTGGAACTATGTGCAAGGAACGACACATCCAACGCTGACTGCTTCTCAAGCGCATAATTACCTTGACATGTCGCGCCAGTTGCCAGCCATCTTCACAGCTCACCCTCAAGAACTCAATCCTCTGTCCTCGTCTTGTTCCTCGCAACTTCAGAGCCTTTCTTGGGCAAATATGCGGGGTTGATTCGAATAGAGGGGCATCAAGGCCACGTGTGTCAGGTCAGCATCCCTTCTGTCTTTCTACGTCGAACTCTGAAAGTCTGGACAAAGTGACCCAAATCTTTGTTTTTGCTTTCTGTGGGAGGTGCGGAACCACGCGCCATTGGCAGTGGTCGCTAGACGACTTGCAAGAAGCCATCACGATTCTGTCACACAAACAAGCAACCGTTGCTGCGTTGCTGACAGTTTTCTTTTCTAATATCTGAAGGAAGGGAAGGGAGAGTCGTCAGCCTTGAAGCAACAGAAGAAAAAAAAAATTCTTGAGAGAGTTTCTGTCGCTTTCCCTTCCGAGGAGCTGGTACTCTTACGGGTCTTGCATGAGTGGGCTTGCGCCACCCGTGTTTTCTGTTTCTTGACATCCTCCGCTTGTCTTCGGCTTTTAGGGTCGAAAAGAGCGAGGAATGCGCAGGCGGGAAGGAAGGAAAAGTCAAACCGTGACGTTAGCGCTGAGGTAGGCGGTGGCGCCGAGAAGCAGCTAGAATGGACACCAGAAGCTCTTTCCGCATTCTACCTCGAAGTCTGTTGCAAGCCATTGCCACCTTTGCGATGGGTTCACGGAGCTGAAAGGAAAGCAGAATCTGAAACGTGGGATGGGAGCATACATTGCATGCAATGGCTTGAAGAAGTGTATTGTGCTGAAGGTTTGTCCCCAGCCTAATCATCGAGGCCTCTTAGCACAGCAATTCGATGCTCCAATCACTCCCGCGCCCCTGAATGCAAGCGCGACAATGAAGAATCCCGTCGCTGCAAAGCCCACGTTGAGCCATTGGGCCGCGTGCAATCCATGCAGGTAGGCAAGGTCTCCAACATTTGCTTCCATGTCGACGACACGCGTTCTCTCCTGACTGCTCTGCACGGCGACTTGAATGGCAGTGCCGATGGCTAACCCGATGGCTCTTCCGATCTGACCCAGCGCGTTGACCAGACCTCCGCCTAATGCCTGGTCCTCGGGCGGAAGGTTATGCGCGACGAGAAGGAGTAGCGAGGGAAACAAAGTATCTGCGCCAAACACGGCCAAGCACATGGCTGGAAAGCCATAAGCCCAGTACGTCTCTGTCGGCGGTATTGGGACCGCCATAAGCCTGTGAGTGTTGCAAGTCAGCAGACGATACGAAAAGTCAAGCATATTTGTAGTCCTGCTGAAGCTTACAAGTTTGCCAATCCTACGCAAGCCATCCCCCACATGAGTAAAAAATGTATCGGGACTCTGCTCAGGAGTTGTGAAGTCACCAGGACTGTAAGTATACCTACGACGCCTGTGGGTATGAAGCGAAGTGTGGTCTGGATGGCGTTCAGCCCGAGATATTCCTGATAGAAATAGGTCGAGAAGATGAGATAGTTGTTGAAGGCCGAGAAGAAGACGGCCATTGCTAACATGGCGGCAGAAACCTTGAGACGCTTGAACGGAGTAATCTTCATCAGAGGACGTCGCTCCGTCCGTTTCTCCAGGTATAGTTGCCAGACGACAAAGGTAACGATGAATAGAATCGACAGTACAATCAGAACAGGGATATAAGGCTTGCTCCAGCCCACGACATTGCCCTCGGCTAGAGCAAAGAGCAGCACCAGAACGCCGACCGTCACCAGAAACGCTCCTATCCAATCCACGGACTTCTTCAGTTCGGCGTCTGGTCGTGATGGTGGTACTGGGACGATGAAGTAGCCGGCTATTGTGACCAGGAATGCCATGATGGAGAGGATCCAGAATATCCAGCGCCAAGAGGCATATTGGGCAACAAGCCCGCCCAACAGATTGCCCATGACAGAGCCCATGGGAGCACCTGCAGAGTACAGCGAGAAAGCGTAGTTTCGAGCCTTTCCAGGAGGAAACGTGGCAGACAGGATGCCGATAGCGGTAGGGATGTTGCCCGCTCCGCCAACACCTTGTAATCCACGGAGCAGGTCAAAGGCAATCTCGTTGGTTGCAAACGGATTGATCAAGGTGAGTATGGCAACCCAGAGTGATCCTAGGATGAAGATCGGTCTCTTGCCATAAACGTCGGCGAGTTTACCCCATAACAACAGGAAGCAGCCAAAGGATAGAGAGTATGCTGAGACGATCCATTGCTGTCTAGCTACCGGTATGTCGAGTGCTTTGCCAATGCTCGGGAGAACGATAACGACGGCCTGGACGGTGAGAGTGCTGCATTCATGTTAACTGTCGAGCATTACTTTTTCGACGTGGGAAACACTGACTTCAAGAATGCCGCTCCGGTCAGCGTAGCCACCAGGGCAACGGTGCGAGCTTTTGATACCGGAGGCTGCGATGTATCTGAGGTAGGCGACTGAATTGGTTGTTCACCCAACTCCACCTCAAGTGCATAATCAGCTGCCTCCTTCGACTGCTGCGCGGCCGAGAGCGGAGAAGAGGCATGTCTTGTCTCCTTCTCAATCATGACTGAATGGTTCCGAAGAACGATTAAAGATGTGGAAGAAACGAAAAGAATAGACAACACATCCTAAAGCACACACACTTGACCGCCAAAAGGCTTTTGCGCGCGTGTGGGACAACAGGCGCATACAAGGGTGGCAGGGAATGATTGGATTGTCGTCCGTACTCGCGCAGTCGTTCTGTTCCAACGTTTGGCGCAGCCTGGATGAAAATGTTCGGGGTCGCCGACGTGGTTCCCAAACACTCCGTACGTAAGGTAATTGCACTTACACTCACTATTTATTCATGTAATAGAAGCCCCTGCCTCAAGGATTTGACGATGTTGTCGGACAGTCTCCTCGTGTGCCAAAAACTGGCACAATCTCGCGGT
Source organism: Aureobasidium sp. GC_Fusr_1 (assembly GCA_026538705.1). Taxonomy (NCBI): domain Eukaryota; kingdom Fungi; phylum Ascomycota; class Dothideomycetes; order Dothideales; family Saccotheciaceae; genus Aureobasidium; species Aureobasidium sp. GC_Fusr_1. Next base: position 84,652 of record JALPCE010000025.1, on the reverse strand, counting down.
CGACCCCTCTCCCACGGTGAAGTACGGTGGTATTGTAGACTGTCGAAATGCACAGTTGCTTCCCGGCTGGAGGTGTGACCATGGAGATAGCCTAGCATAGCGTACCCTTCATGGATGACACTTCTAAAGTGCGTCTCTACGGCTTTACTGACAGTTCTTGGCAGATGGAGAGAGGCTCCTGTCAAGATGAGGGAGAACCGGCGTCTCGGGTTATTCGGACATCAACTACCTATCTCCGTGTCTAGAACCTTAAGGATGATGTAACCAAGGAGCTATATAAACAACTGCCGTGAATTTGAATCAAGGCCTCCATCCTTGCTCACCTCTACAACTACAGTCCTCATCAATACAATGCCTTTCGACTACAACAAAGTCCTTGTCCTCGGTGCCACATCTGGTATCGGATGGGCTCTTGCAAGCAAGCTAGTCGAGAATGGAACTTCGGTGATCGTTACTGGCCGCAGACAAGAGAAGCTTGACGAGTTCGTTTCCCAACATGGCAAGGACAAGGCAGAGGCAGTTCAGTTCGACATCACACAGCTTGACAAGATTCCCGAGTTCGTAAAGGACATTATGGAGTCTCACCCAGACATCGACAGCATCTTCCTCAACTCTGGTATCCAGAGAGGATTCGACTTCTCCAAGCCCGAGAGCATTGATCTTAGCTCAGTGTCGGAAGAGATGAACACCAACTACATCTCATACATCCATTTGGTCACTGCCTTTACTCCATACCTTCAGAAGCAAAGCAAGCAGACCTCCTTCATCTTCACCACATCTGGACTAGCTCTGGTAAGTGCCAAATTGCTTGCGATCACTGTCCAATGGTCATGTTCCAATCACTCGAGTACTTCGTTACTATGACGGCATCTCGTGTTGTGATGTTCGTCGTGATCGGAACTTGACGGGGCAAGAAAAGTCGCACGAAGCAGTATGCTAACCAATGCTTCCAGGTACCTATGATCAGATGCCCCAACTACTGTGCTTCCAAGGCTGCTCTGCATCATTTCATTCTGGTGCTGCGTGAACAGCTCAAGAACGGACCCGGCAACATCCAGGTCATCGAGATCTTCCCTCCTGCAGTGCAAACCGAGCTACACGACGAGAAGCACCAGCCGGACATCAAGAACGGTGGACAGATGGGTATGCCCCTGAAGGACTTCACCGAGGCCGCATGGGCCGGACTCGAGGCTGGCAAGGATCAGATCCCGGTTGGCATGGCGGAAGGCTCGTTCAACGGATGGGAGCAGGAAAGGCAGAAGGCGTTCCACGGTATGAATGCCCAAATCGCCAAGATGTGGGCACAGTATTCGTCGTAGGGGCAGCACACACAAATACCAGTATACATAGACGGAGAATAAAGAAGATAGGAACACGACGTGACGTTGCAGGAGGCTTGGCCAGGCCGCATTGCCATGTGAAACATAACGCGACGACACGAGTGCACTGCCCAGCCTCCATCTCGAATTCGATTCCCTCAGCAACTGTTTCTCGATATTTCTCTCTCTCTTCCTGTCGTTCTTGAGTCGAACAAGAGTATTTAGCCAACAAATCTCAACCATGGCTCCCCTCGAAGAAATGCAGATTGCCCAGCTCAACCGGTCTATCCGGACGATCAAGGCGGTGCGGAGACAACGCAATGTGCAAAGCGACCAAGCAACGGCCGACTGACGGCTGAACAGGAACTCGAATACTTGTGCGACGCATCTGTCATTACACCGCAGCAGCTGTCGTCGCTGCTGTCACAGATCCCCGCCCAGACCGCTCTGCATGCGCCCTTGTCCGTCGGCGCCGTCCCTGGCGCCGTCCCCGTCAATGACGTCCCCCCCACAGCGCCCATGGCCAACCTGAACATCAACAGAGACGACGAGAAGAAGCACGGCAACAACTTCTACCAGCCCTCGCCAGCAGCCACCCCTGCTCCTCCTCCGGCCTATGCTGCTCCTCCACCATCCATGCCTCCACTTGCTCAGGCCACCGCTCTGTACGCATACAATGGTACTGACCCTGGCGATCTCGAACTCCACCCCAACGACCACATCAACGTTACCGAGTACATGAACGCCGAGTGGTGGAAAGGCAAATCTTCGCGCACCGGCCAGGAGGGTATCTTCCCTCGCTCATACGTCCGTGTCATCGAGAACACTCTGCCGCAAGCTGCACCTACAAACTACGGCAACATGCCTCTTGAGGTCAGTGGCCAGGGCGATGGCAGCGGCAAGGTGCCCAGTAAGGGTGAGGAGATGGGCAAGAAGTTTGGCAAAAAGGTAATGTTTATGTGTGCACGTATGTGGGCTATTCACACTAACGACCCTCACAGCTTGGTAACGCAGCCATCTTTGGTGCTGGTGCCAGTATCGGTGGTAACATTGTCAACTCCATCTTCTAGTCGTTCCGACTGCTGCATACGGCTGAGAAGCCTCTATCCCGTTTCCGAGTTTGGCGTTGGAGGTTTCGAATTTCATGGGTCTTGCACTATTTGCTTTTGACAGAAGTAATCTGGAATTACTCAATCAACCATCTTGTGGCATCTGTAATCACGATACTGGAGCTGACTTTTCTCTATCACTTTTCTTCTGGTTTCAAAACTAGAGTCGGACGATGATCCATGTCTAATATGCTTTTGCTATACAGAGTTGAGATATATATCTTTGCAGGGTATCTTGAGAGGTGTGATAAATATGTACAGGGTGCGGATCTGACACTGGCCAGTCGCTTATTGACTTTGCTCCGCCAGCGAAGTGTTTTCTGCTTTTTCGTCCTTTTCAGGGCTTCTTTTTGATTCGGAGTGTTCGTCTTCTTGTATGGCAGGACCCAGAGTCGTCGAACTCCCAGGAGATTCGTCCGTCCTGTTGCCGTCGTCGCTACCTTCTGCAGGACTTGACAATGGTTCATGTTTTGTTTTGAGTCGTTCCACCTCTGATTTGAGGTCGGTGATTTGGCGAGTGTGGTCTTCCAAGGCATCCAATCGGTCTTCTACACCCTCTCTTCGTGTGCTTTCCTTCCTCCTCGTGCGCCATTGGTCCCAGACAAGCAGGCCCACGGCCACGGCGAAGATAAAAGATTCCGAGAGGAAGTTGGCGCCTAGTTCGATGGCTCTGGATTCGGAAAGCGGGCGAATCCTGGGTTTCGACGGAGCTTCGGCCTTCTTCTCTTTGAGGTCTGCTGCAGCTGCGTCGTCTGCTTGTTGTTGCGCTTCTGTCTTGACGGTGGGTGTCTCAGTCTGTCTCTTTTTGGCAGCGGCTTCTGCAGCTTCTCGAGCGTGCATACGTTCTTGAGCGGCAGCGTCGTGTAGGATCCCCAATCGCATGCGCATGTCTACCCGATGAAGGCCCTGGGCAAAGCCCACGCAGTATCGACGGAAGGTGTCATGTTCTCGGGCGGACTGCTTGATGCGATTCTGCCTGAAAGTTAGATTGTGCATGCATTGAGAAAGATTGAACGGTTCATACGCCTATGGGTTTGGCAATAGTACGAATGACCAGAGAGGCAAGCTTGAAGGTCAACGACATTTCCAGCAGCAGAGATCCGAAGAGCAGAAACAAAAGTCGCACAAGTCAATAACAGCCGTCAGGGCATGACGCAGGCCTGGGCAGGGTTCAGCGGTCGAGGTCGGCACTCGGAGCGTCGGCGGCGCTTGGACTGGCCCCGTTGCTGTGCGGGTTCGCGTGGGTAAACAAAATAACATGGCACTGGCACTCAGCAAGCTTCTCTGCCCCAAGTCACGACCAGCCATCCACCAGCATCATACTCGCAGCAGATACTAACCATGTCTGTCCACGCGGAGCCTCCGCCGTCTATCGTCTCGGAACCGCATGGCATCAATTATGCTACCTCCAACCAACTGGGCAAGGGCGGTTTCGCCATTTGCTTCAAGGCCGAACGTCTCGAGCGCGACCAGCCCACCGGCCATCTGGTGGCTCTAAAGATTGTCAAGTCCAGGATGGAGCCCGCGAAGCTAGCACAGAAGGTGCGTTTTGTCCTCTATGTCGTCGCATACTGTCTCGACCCGTTCTGACCTGCCTTTTCCCTTCAGTTCATTACCGAATTACAAATCCATTCCAAGCTGTCCCACCCTAACATTGTAGCCTTCCACCGCGCCTTCTCTTTTGGCGAGAGCACCTACGTCGTCCTAGAACTCTGCTCCAGCGGCTCGCTTGCCGACATGCTGAAGCGTCGCAAAAACATCACTATGCCTGAGATCCGCCGCTTCATCATCCAAGTCTCTGGCGCCGTCAAATATCTGCATGCGCGCAACATCGTGCATCGCGATCTCAAGACGGGAAACCTGTTTCTCGATGAGAAGATGAACATCAAAGTCGGCGACTTTGGCCTCGCCGCCCTGCTCGTTAGTGGAAAGGACATGGACGCCAAGCGACGAACCACCATGTGCGGCACTCCCAACTACCTGGCCCCCGAGATCCTGGAAAAGGGCAAAGGTCATAGCGAGAAGGTTGATCTGTGGGCTATTGGCATCATCGCGTAAGTTCGCTTGTTCGGCCTGTTTCGCGTCCTGTCACTGACCTGAATAGATACACTCTTGCTGTCGGAAGGGCCCCATTCCACGCATCATCCAAGGAAGAAATCTACAAGAAACTGAAAGCAGGCGACTATTCATGGCCCGAGTTATCATCAATCACAAACGAAATTTCTGCAGACCTACGCGATTTGGTCTCGTCTCTGCTGGTTACCGAGGAACTGCGCCCTTGTCCGGACCAGATTGTTTCGCATCCCTTCTTCAAAATCGCCTTTGTTCCTAGACAGATGAGTCGCGCTCAGGTCAGCAAGGTTCCCACATGGCCTAATGTTCAACCGCCAACCCCCGAGGTTCTTCAAAGAGGCTACAGTGAATCTTGGTGGCATGTCTGCAAGGAATCTGGAGTTGGCGAGTACGCTCCAGGCAAGTGCTTCCAACTCAATGCAGGCAAGAAGATACGCAGCATTGTGAGAGATATCGAGAGAGAGGTTGCCGCAGGTCGACAACCCGTAATTCCAATCCCGTCAGACACAGTTTATACGTCGCCAAACTGCAATAGCATCGACGCCTTCCAGCCCAGGAATGCATTGACAGAAATCGCAGAGGAGCGCGAGCCCGACACGAGACAACTCAAGGAGATAGCCCATAATGAGATTCGACCAGGATCCAAGGACGAGAGTGCCGACGAGAACAAAAAGAAGAAGGATGCCGAGTTGATGCCTCCTCCTCCACGCGTCAGACGAGCAGGCCCGATTCGAAGAACGCGCGCAGTTCCAGACGAGAAGGAAGAAAGTGCTCCCGAGTCGACCCGCCAGTCCTCTCGCCTGAATACTCTCAGCCAAACTAACACTTTGAGTCAAACTGCCTTCAGTGGTACAAACTTCCTGCCATCATCTTCGCAACCTCAAAGTGGTGAGATCATCCCAGTCTCCAAGCGAAGTGTAGATGCCAGTCTAGCACGACGTCCGCGAAGAAATGTTACCGATCGTGAGATTCCTGCTCTAGCAGATGCCATCCGCGATGATCTGGAGATTGCGCCATCTAGAACGTTAGCCACCAGAAGTTCGCGTTCAAGGTCGAAACAACCGAGCCAAGATGTGGTCGAAATATTTGATGAGCAGGAGAATCTTGGGAGACCGGCTCTACCACCACCCCCGGCCATGACTGCCAAGCTTCCAGTACCAAGGAGAAAGATCCTCGACACAACTTCGACATTCCCAGGATCCGACCCGACAGCAGTATTGGAGCGTCTCAATGCATTCCGTGATAATCTGGCGTCAGCTTTGGAAAGAAAGCACTTGGCGCCCTCCCGACGAATTCCGCAACAACCATCAAGACCGCTTCCTTTCGTGAGTCGATGGGTGGATTACAGCAAGAAACACGGAGTAGGATATGTCCTAGATGACGGCACAGTGGGATGTGTCATCAACGGTTCTGCTGCGACCGGAACACCTGTAACGCATGTGGCAGTCAAGAACGGAGAACGCTGGCTCGCACGTATAGGAAAACGATTCGAGCATCTGGAACGCGTTCCATTCAGGATTTTCGAAGACCACGGAGCTGCTGGACTCGAGAAGCTTGACCTGGCAAGCAGGGACGAGAAGACGAGAGAAAGACTACGAATGCTCCGCGTTCTATGGGTGAAGTTTGGAAGATACATGAGCCAAACGCTCAACGCAACCGAAAATGCAGACTGTGCGGATGATGAAATGGACGTGGACTCGGACTTGCTGTTTGTTCGATTCTACCAAAGATCAGGCAACGTCGGTATCTGGGGATTCTCAGACGGCTGTGTACAGGTATGTTCGATCGGCGATATTGCTGCTACAGGGAGGAGATACTTACACAAGAACAGCTTCATTTCCCTGATCATACAAAGTTCGTCCTCTCCGCAGATGGTCTGCACACTTCTGCAACACTCGTGCCCGTGGAAGGAGTGCACGCGATCAACGAAAAGCATGATCTACCGACCAAGCTTCTCAGAGACCGGCAGACCTTGGTACATTCAATCCATGCACTGCTGTATGGATCGCAGCCAGGGGGACGCGGGCAGAAGCTATTCGCCGAGATGGTCCAAGCCAACATGGTCGAAGACAAGATGCGCTTACTGCTTCAAGTACTAGACCAATGGATTCAAGGAGGTGGCCTTGGTTGCACGGGTGTCGGAGAGGAACGTCTGCAGTGGCAGGGTTCTTGGGTCAACGAGCACGCGCGCAAGATTGACTGGGTGACGGTGGGCAGACTTGGAGGCGATGAGGTCAGGTCATAACGGTTACGACCTTTTGCATTTTGTCTTTTCGATTCTTTGATGCCACTTTCCGGTGCAGAATAGCGAGGCGTTTTTGGGTGGGCTGGGTGTTAGCATGGGACAGTTTTTTGTGTTTCGGTTTCTCGTTTGGATACCTATGATCGCTGCCATGAATTTTTGTCTAGTAATGAATGCATAAGAAGCGAAATGACTATTTCCAAGACTTTGATTGCGAATCTTTCGGAATATAGGTGCCTAAAGATGTCGAGAACTTGGGGGAAGTATGTGGTGTATGGATGGCTTAGCAACAGGACATTGCGCGTACAACGTGGAGGCGGCTACGGAGCGGATAAGCGGCGCCAGAGATATCTTATTCGAACGTTCTCATACTCATCTGTCACCAATCAGACCCTGCATAAGAACATGGACTATCCGCTATCTGCCGGAGCATCACTTCGGTGGATGCGGCGACCGCGGCGGCGCTATGACATCGTGGCTGGTGCTGTGAACGTGGAGCAACTTTGGGCTTCCGGATGCCTCCAATCTTAGCCAGATTTCAACCAATTCTTGAAGACCTGTACACTTTCTTGTGTCTACTCTTCTGATATTCTTTGCTTGGATACTCTGACAGTCCAACATAGCCGAAGCTTTGCGCTACATCTACACAACCCCCGACTGCCCCCGCCATTAGATCGGGCCCACCATGGTGAGCCTGGTCTGCCAGCACTATCACGGCGCGTCAATTGACTGACTCTCCATCCACAGGCCGTCACCAAACGAGCCGGAAGAAAGAAGGATGCCGCCGCCGCGCAATCCGGAGCCACGGGCGGAAAGCCCCAGGTCAGGAAGGCGGCCTTCGAGTCGACCAAGAAGAAGGAAGTCGGAGTCTCGGATCTCACCCTGATCAGCAAGATTTCCAACGAGGCCATCAACGACAACTTGAAGAAGCGATTCGAGAATGGCGAGATTTACGTATGCGCCCTGTCTACTCGCACGTGTCCAGATGGGCGGATGCTGACTGCAGTCTTGCGCAGACGTATATTGGCCATGTGCTGGTATCGGTGAATCCGTTCAGAGACCGTAAGTCGCGTGTACTGCGATACGGAGTTTCGAAGTGCTGACTTGTGTGCTCTAGTGGGCATCTATACCGACAAGGTGCTTGACAGCTACAAGGGAAAGAACCGTCTAGAAGTGTGTCTCTCAGCCATAGTATGCGTCCAGCGCTGACTCTCAACAGGTCCCTCCTCACGTCTTCGCCATCGCCGAATCCTCCTACTACAACATGAACGCCTACAAAGAGAACCAATGTATCATCATCTCAGGAGAGTCAGGAGCCGGAAAGACCGAGGCGGCCAAGCGTATCATGCAATACATCGCCAATGTGTCTGGTGGCAGCAACTCGTCCATTCAAGAGGTGAAGGACATGGTACTGGCTACAAATCCGCTGCTCGAATCTTTCGGAAACGCCAAAACGCTGCGCAACAACAACTCCTCGCGCTTCGGAAAGTACCTCGAAATCCAGTTTAATGCCCAGGGCGAGCCCGTTGGTGCCAATATCACCAATTACTTGCTGGAGAAGTCAAGAGTCGTGGGACAAATCATGAACGAGAGAAACTTCCACATCTTCTACCAGTTCACAAAGGCATGCTCGGAGAACTACAGACAGACCTTCGGCATTCAGCAGCCTCAGTCTTATGTCTACACTAGCGCATCAAAGTGCTACGACGTACAAGGAATTGACGACCACGCCGAGTTCCAGGACACATTGAACGCTATGAAGGTTATTGGATTGTCGCAAGCCGAACAGGATGATATTTTCCGCATGCTTGCCGCAGTTCTTTGGCTTGGAAACTGCACGTTTGGCGAGGACGATCAAGGAAACGCTGCAATCGCAGACCAGTCTGTGGTTGACTTTGTCGCCTACCTTTTAGAAGTCGACTCGGCTCACGTCAACAAGGCCTTGACTATCAGAGTCATGGAGACTAGCCGTGGTGGCCGAAGAGGATCGGTTTACGATGTGCCACTCAACCCGGCGCAAGCAACCTCTGTCAGAGATGCCTTGGCTAAGGCCATCTACTACAACCTTTTCGATTGGATCGTTCAGAGAGTCAACGTGTCTCTCCGAGCTAAGGGCGTAGTTGCTCAATCGGTCGGTATTCTGGACATCTACGGATTCGAGATCTTCGAGCGCAACAGTTTCGAGCAGCTCTGTATCAACTACGTCAACGAGAAGCTGCAGCAAATCTTCATTCAATTGACTCTCAAGGCCGAGCAAGAAGAGTATGAGAGAGAACAAATTACCTGGACCCCGATTAAATACTTCGACAACAAGGTTGTGTGTGAGCTGATCGAGGAAAAGAGACCCCCTGGTGTTTTTGCAGCATTGAACGACGCTTGTGCGACCGCCCATGCTGATCCCGCAGCGGCAGATGGTACTTTTGTGCAGAGACTGAATGCTTTGTCCTCGAATCCTAACTTCCAGCCAAGACAAGGTCAATTTGTCATCAAGCATTATGCTGGTGATGTCGCCTATGCTGTTGAGGGCATGACGGACAAGAACAAAGATCAGTTGTTGAAGGATATTCTTAACCTCTGCGGACAGAGCTCGAACAACTTTGTCCACACTCTCTTCCCTGAGCAGGTCGACCAAGACAACAAGCGCCGACCACCTACTGCTGGTGACAGGATCAAGGCCTCCGCCAATGACCTGGTTTCTACGTTGATGAAAGCATCGCCCTCTTACATTCGCACAATCAAGCCAAACGAGAACAAGTCACCTACCGAGTACAATGCCGGAAACGTCATGCATCAGATTAAATACCTCGGTCTTCAGGAGAACGTACGCATTCGTCGTGCTGGCTTTGCGTACAGACAGACATTCGACAAGTTCGTGGAGCGTTTCTACCTTCTTTCACCGAAGACAAGTTATGCTGGAGACTACACCTGGACCGGCGACGCCAAGTCTGGTGTCAAGCAGATTCTCAAGGACAGCAGTATTCCTGTCGAGGAATATCAGATGGGTGTTACGAAGGCCTTTATCAAGACTCCGGAAACTCTCTTCGCGCTTGAGACTATGCGTGACAGATACTGGCACAACATGGCCATTAGAATTCAGAGAGCTTGGCGCAATTATCTTCGTTACAGGATAGAGTGTGCAACACGCATTCAACGCTTCTGGAGACGCAAGACAGGCGGTATGGAATTTATTCAGCTTCGCGACCAGGGTCACCAAGTGCTTGGAGGCCGCAAGGAGCGTAGACGCTACTCTCTGGTCGGTTACAGAAGATTCATGGGAGACTATCTTGGCATCGGAAACAATGGTGGATCTGGCGAGATGATCAGAAAGTCGATCAATCTGCCCAGCTCTGATCAAGTGCTGTTCTCGTGCCGCTGCGAACTCCTCGTCTCCAAGCTTGGACGTTCCAGCAAGCCAGAACCGCGTTTCCTCATCTTGACTAACAAGAATGTTTACCTGGTCAAGCAAGCTATTCTCAACAAGCAATTGCAGATTATGGCTGAACGCACAATCGCTATTGGCGCTATCAAGTTTGTCAGTGCCTCTACACTCAAGGACGATTGGTTCGCAATTGGTGCTGGATCTGCTCAAGAGCCTGACCCATTGGTGAACTGCATTTTCAAGACGGAGTTCTTCACCATGTTGAAGCAGGCTTCGCGTGGTACAGTCGACGTTCGCGTTGCTCAAGGAATCAGCTACAACAAGAAGCCTGGCAAGCTCGCAACTGTCAAGGTTGTCAAGGACCAGACTGTTGCCCGCGATGATCTGTACAAGAGTGGCACCGTGCACACTGGACCGGGTGAGCCCCCTAACTCTGTGTCGAAGCCTACACCCAAGGCCAAGTCGGTTCCTGGTAAACCAATCACCAGCGGTAAGCTCCTCAGACCTGGAGGTCCTGGCGGCCAGCCGTCAAAGCTGGCTGCTCGTCCAACACCTCAATCTCGACCTGTGCCGCAAGCTCGCCCTCTACCGAGTGGAAACCAAGGGTTGCCAGCAGGTATGCCCAGTGCAAACCAAGCACCGTCAGCAGGTCTGCCCACTAGAACGCAAGGAGCCCCAGCAGGTCTACCTGGGCTAGTCTCGACCCCTGAGGCTGCCGCAGCTGCTGTACAAGCCGCCATGGGTATGGGTCAGAAGCCAGTTCCCGCGCCTGTCGCAGCACTCAACGGTAGTGGACATGCACGCACACCATCAGCAGGGTCGGCACGCGCACACTTACATCCACCACCACCACCTCCTCCTGCTGCCGCACCACAAGAACCACAGTTCAAGGCCATGTACGACTTTGCCGGGCAGACGAGCGGCGAGCTAAGTCTCACCAAGGACGAGATCATCCTAATAACCCAAAAGGAAAACAACGGTAAGTTTTGTCACATCAAGATCAAAGAGGCAACGCTAATATATCTTAGGATGGTGGCTTGCGAAACGGATGGATGGCTCGGCATCAGGATGGGCGCCATCGGCTTACTTGGAGGAAGTGGTGGCTAAACCTGCACCTCCTCCTCCACCACCAGTGCAGCAGCGCTCAATGCCTCCTGCACCGCCCAAGGCGAATGGCGCTGTAGCTGGCAAGAAGATGCCGCCGCCTCCACCCGCAAAGCGACCGGCGGGACGTAAACCCGCACCCCCTGCGCCAGGGGGCAGTGGCAGTGGCACAGATAGCGGTACATCGACACCACCAACAGGAGGATTGGCGGGAGGATTGGCAGAAGCGCTGCGAGCACGGTCGAAGGCAATGAGACAGAACGAGGAAGACTGGTAAATGTTTCCAAACAGAGACGCAAAGCAGCAGTTCGAATATGTAGTTTGTTTCGTCAAATTGTTTACAAAGAAAGATATTTTGCACATTTCCTATTATACAAGCACACACCTAACAGGCAAGCGGGATGTTCTTTACTTTCTAGGGGCGGCGGCAGGCTTGCGTGCAGCGACCTCTGAAGGCAACAAGCTACCGATCTTTCTGAGCAGCTTGGTCGAGTCTTTGTTGAGATATGTGCCGTTGCGGGAGATGGTGCGGGCGATCTCGTTCAAGACCTTGTTCTTGTGCGGCGCGGCCCTGGGGTCTGGGTATGCGCCGCGGACGAACTTGTCAAACATGACATTTTGGCTGTTGGCATTGAGGGCGGAAAAGTTGAAGTCTTGCTTCTTTACTGTTGCGAGCACGGCTGCTTTTTCCTGCTCGTCCTTGAAGGAGACGAGGTTGCCTTTGATCATGCGCTTGGCAATGTCGGGGGCGTAGCGGAAGTCGTCCTGCTGGGCTTCGGCGACGATCTTGATGCGGTCTTCGATGACACCGGCAAAGTTTCCGGCGGCGATTGTGGCACCGCCTTGGCCGAGCTTGAGGTACTCGTCACGCGAGACGGGTTCGGGCTCAAAGGGCACGGCGGTGACTTCTTGCTTGTCGAATTGCTCGAGGATGGTGAGTTCGTTTGCGGTGGACTCGCCCATGGGGTCGGGCCCGAGTTCGTTGCCGTCGTCGACTTGCATGTCTTCGTCTTGTGCTTGTTCGTCGTTGGCTGGCGCTTGCTTTGCTCTGGCTCCGCGCTTGGTGTCTCGCACCACGGCTTCGCCGCCTTCGTTGGGATCTTGCACGGCGCCTGAGGCTGTGTGTTCGGATCGCGATTCGTCGGCGGCGCGGCCGGCGCGGACAGGACGGCCGGGGCTTTGTGCAAAGGCGCTTTCGCGGGTTGTCGAGTCGTTGGCTCCCATGGGACCGCTTCCGCCCACGGCCTCTGCGTCGACGTCCTTGGAGCGTGTGGTGGGGTAGACACTGTTGTTGCCGCCGGACACGGTAGCGGCGGTGCTGCCGCGGTTCAACATGCGGACTTCCTCAGAGACCTGGGCGGCGCGTTGTTGCCGTGAGCGGCCGGTGGCAGGTTGGTTGTGCGGTGTGGGTGTATGTTCAGGGGCCGGGTTTGTCGCTGCATAGAGTCAATCCATTGCTTGCAGTGGCAGAGATAGGTAGAGAAAGCATACGCATGGTGTTGGAGCCTTTTTCCTGGCCTCTTTGGCGGTCGGCCCATCTGAGGTCGCTGCGATAGCGGGTCGACTGCACGCGCAGACTCACGGGGCATCGTGGCCTTGCCGATGACACGGCCGTCAGCGGTTGTCTTTTGAACATTGTGGTGGGTGTGAACGGCCGGATATAGAAATTAATGGCTGGTCATGTCGCTGTCTGCATGCGCCATTGTTTCAAATCTTGGCATGCGGAGGAGTTCCATCGAGACCTCCGAAACATCAACACCATTGCCTTCTGCTCAATCACTGTCAATTCATCATTAACATTTCATTAGCATCTGCTGATAGTCAAGTTTGATCTTTCGATTGTAATCTCGAAACTCGTTCGACATCGATCTCGAAATCATCTCGGATTTATATTCATTGTTTCATCACACAGCAAAACAACAACTACATCAACACTGCCATCATGCTCCGCAGACAAGCCACCAAGATCACTCTGGTCCAGGACGACATTGCTGCTTACGATGCCAATAAACTTAAAAAGGATCAGGAAAAGAACCAGCAGCAGCGTGCCGACCTAAATGCTTTTGGTAACCCACACTTCGACCCTTCAAAAGGCCCACGAAAGGACACAAGGACCAAGGAACAGAGACTCGGTCTGTCCAGGAACTAGTTATTGAACTTCCAATCTTCTTCATGCTTGCGAGGAATTCGTTTGGCTGGGCACACTGCCTTGCTGCTTCCTTGCGTGACGGATCACTCGGGCCAGGAATCTTCATTCCTCTGCATGCACTGGCGTCGTAAACACACATCTCCTGCCCAACCCACTTACACTGCCATCTGGAATATGTCCAGCTCTGTTCTGTTCTTTTGCTCACGAGAGACAAGTTCTACCTATCGGCAACAGCGATCATGGCGCGGTTGCGATTATTCCCTCTTTTGGCTTGTGTCACTCTCTTGTTGTGTTCGTTCTCTTCGACTTTCGTTCACGCCCAATCAGACAACGAAGCTCCACTTCACACTGCAAATCATGTAAAACGCTATGGCTCAGGAGCTCCATACTGGATGTCCGAAATCACCAGGCAAGGCAAAGTTGTATACGGCATAAATTCTTCATATGTCGTCTGGAGAAATGTCATGGACTATGGCGCCACAGGTCAGCTTGACCGAGTCGATTGCAACCAGTACTCATCTAACCGACTACAGGCGATGGCATCACTGATGACACCGATGCTATCAACAATGCTACGTACGACGGCAACAGATGTGCCTATCCTTGCGATTCGCAGACCACTGCTCCAGCCATTGTGTACTTCCCTCCAGGCACATACGCTATCAGTCGACCACTCGTTATGCTCTACTACACCCAGTTTATCGGAGACGCCAACAATCTTCCTGTCATTATGGGTCTTCCAAACTTCTACGGTATCGCTTTACTCGATTCAGATCCTTATTTGGCTTTTGGGTTCAGTTGGTGGGCCAATCAGGTAATTCGTCTTCCTACCCATCAACTGTATAATGCTGATGCCTCGTGTTACAGAACAACATGTGGCGCCAAGTTCGCAATTTCGTTCTAGATATCCGCCAGATTCCCCCTGGTGTGGCTCATTGCTTGCATTGGCAGGTTGCCCAAGGAACATCGTTGCAGAACATTGTTTTTGAGATGACTGAGGGTGGCGATGACAACGAGCAAATGGTCGGTCTGCACAACTTCAACCTGCGTTTGTATCATTAACAATCTGCAGGGAATCTTCATGGACAACGGATCGGCTTTATACCTAGAAGACCTAAACTTCAATGGTGGATCTATCGGCTTCTTCTCTGGCAACCAGCAATTCACTTGTCGAAACCTGACCTTCAACAATTGTCAAACTGCCATTTACCAGAACTGGAACTGGCTGTTTTCCTACAAGGATGTTGTCATCAACAATGCTCGAGTTGGTATCAATATGACGCAAGGTGGAGATGTTCCCACTACCGGTTCTATCACACTACAGGATGCGACCATGAACAACGTCCAGATTGGCGTCTCCACGACCTTTTCCACCAACTCAACACCCGCATCCGCCAGCACTTTCATCCTGGACAACGTAAACTTTGTCGACACCCCCATTGCAGTCCAGCACTCTCCTAGCAACAACATTCTCCTCGAAGGAAATCAAAGAGTTGCCTCCTGGGCTCAAGGCAGAGTCTACACCGCGTACGAATCTAGCTACGAAGAGAACAACATCACTTGTTATGGGCCTGCAGCCAACTACGCTCGTGTGCAACAGACCGTCGACCCTGCACCCAAGTCTCCATCTCTCTTGAATGCTGACGGATCGTTCTTCACGCGTTCGAGGCCTCAATATGAAGGTGTTCCTGTTGAGAGCTTCAAATCGATCAAAACTTACGGATGTGCGGGCGATAGTGTCACCGATGACACTGCATGTGTTCAAAGCTTTCTGGATTCAATCACGCCCGATCAGATTGCCTACATCGACTACGGCGCCTATGTCATTAGAGACACTATCAACTTCCCCATCCCGATCAGAGTTCAGGGCGAGCTATGGCCGTACTTCATGGTGGATGGCACCGCGCCCAAGTTTAGCGATAGGAACAACCCCCAAGCAGCATTCCGTGTTGGTGAGCCCGGTCAAGTTGGTGATATTGAACTTGTGGAGATCATATTCCAAACCTTGGGTGCCGCTCCTGGTGCAATTATGATGGAATGGAATCTCGCACAATCATCACAAGGTTCTGCTGGTAAGTCTAGTTTGTCATTCAGCGTCTAGCTGTCGCTAACATGATGATCGCAGGCATGTGGGATGTCCATTGGCGTATCGGAGGTACCAATGGTACCCAACTGCAATCATACAACTGTGCCAAGACGCCAAATACTCCGACTACGCCTAATCCTGAATGTTACGGTGCCTTCCTGCTCCTGCATATCACAAGGTCGGCATCTATGTACATGAGCAACAACTGGGGCTGGGTTAGTGATCACGAAATGGATCTGCTTGGTAAGATAAAGCGTCACAATTTTCGTTTTGACACACACTGATCAGATTTTCAGATCATAACCAGATCAACATCTACACTGGCCGTGGAGTCTTGGTCGAAAGTCAAGGTCCTGTATGGATGTTGGGCACATCGTTCGAGCATAGCATGCTTTACAACTATCAAATCTCTGGTGCGAAAGAGATCTATATTAGTGCTCTTCAGACAGAGACTGCGTAAGTCTAGTTGTCATTTGTGTGTCTGTCTATACTAACAGACGTCAAGCTACATGCAAAATAACCCGAACGCCATTGCGCCATATCCACCAATGTCTAACTGGAACGACCCAACCTTCTCTGACTGCTTCACTTCCAACTGTCCCAAGACCTGGGGCTGTCGCATCTTCAACAGCACATACATCTTTATCTATGGCGCTGGGATGTACTCCTTCTTCAACAACTACGACTCTGGATGCTTGGCGACAACCAATTGTCAGCAAAAGATGGTGAGCGTCGAGCAAAGCCAAGGCATCTATATGTATGCCGTCAATACGGTGGGCTCTGCGAATCTGGTTACAGTTGATGAGGTAGATCTTGTGCCTGCGATCGCCAACGGCAATGGCTTTGCGGACACTGTGGCGATATTCGAGTATCCCTGATTGCAATGTACTGGTCGAAGATTTGTTCGATAGTCTGTTCGTCATTTGTGGCTTCCCTTTCCGGCAGCAATCTTGCTTGATTTGTATGTGGTAGAAAATGCATTATCATTTGTTGATCATATTCATATTCATACACTTTGGTGAATGCCGAGATCGGCGCCGCACCTCGAACTTCATCGTGTGAATCTCGTCGCGTAAGTTCATCAGTCATCCACAGTCCATTCTACACTACCTACCTAATTCACTCTCGGCGTTGATGCAAGTAGCGACCAAGCATTCAAGAATGCTGTCGCAATCTGGCTAACATCTGGGCGTCGCCCTATGTGCGAACTGAGGAATGTAATCGACCATCCCTGTAGAAGGAATGTTACCCAGTCGTGATAACAACATATCAGTCCTGGGCATGTGTAGATTCTCTGATGTAGCAAGGTAAGTCTTTCTTTTCTCTCTATTGTTCAATACTACGTGAAGACGTATGGCGAAAATGCCATCCATGGCATCACAATTCGGCATGGGCGTTCTGCCTTTTCTTTCTCTTGTTTTACCTGCTGTCTCTCAGAGTATACCTGGTGCAAGCCTTTTCAAAGGTGGCGGTACCCCAGGCTCTGGAGCATATGAATTGGTCGATGACTACCAGCCCAGCGTGTTCTTCAGTAAATTCAACTTCTACAACGTATGTTGGTCTTGCGACAAGTAGTGATGAGATCTGCCACTAATATCATACAGTCTTACGATCCGACATATGGCCATGTTCAGTGAGTCTTATTTGTCTTGCGTGTATGGATCCTAGCTGACGTACCCAGATATGTAAACGAATCTGTCGCCACTACGAATGGATATGCGACAACGCTCAACGACAGCGTCACGATTAGTGTCGATACAACAAACAAATGGCCGAGTGGTGGACCGGGAAGACCAGCTGTCAGAATCATCAGTGACAACACATACACCCACGGTCTCTTCGTCTTGGACCTGAGCCACATGCCGTATGGTTGTGGAACATGGCCAGCTTTCTGGCTTCTCGGACCAGATTGGCCAGGAAACGGCGAGATAGGTAAGTAAAACCGGATTAGTGTTATACGTTCTCACTAAACAAGTTTAGATATCATCGAAGGTGTACACACTAGCGACTCGAACACCGTCTCCATGCACTCAAGCCCGAATTGCACCGTCGCTGGTTCTGGACAAACTGGTCTCTTCACGAATGCCAACTGCGATAGTAATGCGAACGGCAATTCTGGATGTGGAAGCATGTCAAACAATACTGCAACCCCCAACAACTATGGCCAAGGATTGAGCAATAACGGTGGTGGTGTTTACATCACCGAATGGACATCGGCTTATGTTCGTGTCTGGTTCTTCCCTCGTGATGGCATCCCTGCAAGTGTCATTGGTGGCTCTCCTGATGTTTCTGAGTTTGGATTACCCATGGCATATTTTCAAGGCTCCTGCGATATTGACAGTCATTTCGCCAACCACAGTATCATTATCAACACCGACTTCTGTGGTGCATGGGCTGGATTTGCCTACTCCAACTTTGCGAACTGTCCGTTGACAGCCGGTATGAATGGCTACGACTCATGCGTCGACTTCGTGGGCAACAACCCACAGAACTTCACACAGGCGTACTGGGAGATCAACTCGATCAAAGTCTATCAACTCCCAGTCAATGTGGATCCTTCCTCTGTTCCGACCAGCACTGCACCATTGACTTCTTCATCACCTGTCAGTATCAGCGGAAGTATTATTAATCTTGGTATGGGTCAGTCGGCGTCGTCTTTGCCTTCATCGGTACCATATACTGGACCGCTATCTTCCGTGCCTTCTACTGTCTCATCTACAGCCACTGCGCTGGCCACTCCACTCATTTGTTTCCCATACGACGGCAAGACTTATACAGACTACAACGGACAGAACTACACCATCAACTGTGGATACGACCTCACTGGTCAAAATCTGAACGGCAATGGTCAATCAGTCAGTAGCTTCGAAGCTTGCATCGAGCTTTGCGACGGTACAGCTGGATGTGGTGGAGTTACACACGTTGGTGGCAACGGAGCTGGAACTTGTATCCTGAAGACCGGTCAAGGCAGTTTGGTATACGATGGTCACACATTCGTTGCTGTTTTGGCCTCCATCGGCTCCAAAGCCTCTTCCACAGTATCAGCAGCTGCTTCATCAACAACATCTCTGTCCTCTACCCCTCCAAAGACTGCTACTCTCCGACCAACCGCTCAGGCATCGACTTGTCCGCAGGCCAACAACAACGTGTACGTTGATGAGAACGTGGTCGACTACAACGTTTATTGCTCTACAGACACAGATGCCACTACTTTCAACGATACCACAATTGGAAGTGGTGGTTTCGCGGCCTGCTTTACCATCTGCGATGTCACACCAGATTGTGTTGGGTTCACCTTCGAGGGTGCATCGGCAGGCACCTGCCACTTCAAGAACCAGTTTGGCAACGTCTTGTCGGCTCCTTCCAACTTCGTTGTTGCTTTCCTCTCGTCAGGTCAAAACTTGACTTTGAATTCGTCGTCCGCAGCTTTTACGAGTTCGACAATGGCCAGTACTAGTGTCCTTTCTAGTCTGCCCGCCTCCACGTCGTCCGTCTCAGTATCCTCGGTTCAGAGCTCCACTCTTGGTTCGAGTGCCCCTGCCACATCGACGACTACTTCTTCTTCTGCATCGTCACTATCATCACCATCTTCGTTATCAACATCCCAAATCACCTCACTGTCCTTGTCGGCAACGTCGACTTTGCCATTGACAACTTCCTCCCCAAGCCCTCAAACCATCGTCTACTATGTCGCTCCTCCATGCCCTTCGTCCAAAGACAATATCTGTGACACCAATACACCAACAACCTGCTCGAACGCTCATGGCGCAAACTTCGACGTCAACTGCGGGAAGGCATACACCGGAAAAGAGATGAACAGGAGCAAATTACGCATCATGAAACGTGTGACTGAGCCTACCTACACTGATTGTCTCAATCTCTGTGATAGCACTTCTGGCTGTGTCGGCGTTAATTACAAAGGCGACGAATGTACGCTATTCAGTGAGATCACGGGTACCATTCCTGATCCTGACAATGTCGCTGCTACGCTCTTGCCTCCTGTACCAATCACGCCCACGACATCAGGCGCTGCAACATCGACACCGACAGCATCTACACTGCCAACATCAAGCTCAAGCTCCATCTCTCTATCGAGCAGCTCGTCTACTTCTTCTCCTTCCTCGGCCGCTGCATCGCCGTCTCCTGCCGGTCCAATGTGTCCTGGAGCTGCTGGTCAAACCTACACAGATTCGAATGGAGCCAACTACACCGTCGCGTGTAATCTGAACATCCAAGGAGGTGATATTTCCAGTCCCTACCGCGCTGCTTCCATCCTAGACTGTCTGCCTAGCTGTGATGTCACGCCAGGATGTATCGGTGTTGTCTACGACACGACAGCGTCTTCCTGTCAGATGAAGTCTACATTCACCGGTACTCAAGTACCCGGTGCAAAGTTCATGATCGCTGTACGTGCGGGCGCAACAGATCCTGGACTTTCATCATCATCGAGTTTGGCAAGTTTCAGATCGACTTCAGGAGCCAGTCTTTCAAGCGCCAGCATCAGCAGCAGTGCGACGATCACCATCACCACATGTAAGTTTTGCGCCCATTTGATTGCCAATTTTTACTGACTGCCATTCAGCTTATCCTCCAAGTGCAACCGTCACTGTCGTTAGCACATTCGTCACAACAGGATTGCCCCCTAGCGGCGCTCCTGGTAGCGAGAGTATTGGCTCAGGGTCTTTGTGCTTTACTTGCTTCTTGACCCCAATCATACTGACTGGAGGCGGCACATACGAGTCTCCTCCGGTGGCTTCTGCTACTCGTGGCGCATGCTCTGCTCCGGCATCTGGTTCTGTGGGAACAACAACCGTGTTCACCACAGAAACAGTCACGGCTTGCCCAACCCCCGGCATGTGTCCACAAGAAGGCTTTGGCTGGGGCGGTACACTGTTTGGATCCAACTTCAGCAGTTTCAGCATGGCTCCTCAAACCATCAGCGGAGGTATGGGATCTGTTGGCAATGGCGGATCTGGAGGTTCTCCCACCTCGACAGTCATTGTCACTGGCTCTGCTCCAGGCAACGGAGCCTCAGCAGTACCAGTGTGTCCTGGTTCAAACGGCAACATCTTTACCGACAGTCTGGGTCAAGTCTATGAGATCGATTGTGGAAGACTCATCACTGACGAGACGATTTCAACCTCTAATGTGAGCTCTCTTACCTCTTGTATCGATGCTTGCGACATGTACAACATCCAAAACTTCAACTCTCCCAGCGGCTGTTTGGGTGTTTCGTTCTATAGAGCTCTTGCTGCAGGCAATTGCGAGTTGAAAGCTGGCTCTTCCAACGTGACCTCTCCCGATGTCGACTCTGCTCGCCTCCTTTCGAGGGCGGTTGACCCAGGAAATAGCACAACCGGCAACGGAGGTACTGGAGGCAACGGCGATTATGGTTCTGGATCTGTTGTCGGCACGTTTACCGTATCAGCCCCTGGCGGTGTGATGACTGTCCTTGGTGGAGGTGGCTCTGGAAACGGAAATGGAGGCTCTGGAAGCGGAGGCTCTGGAAATGGAAATGGCGCGGGCACAGGCCCGGGAACGGGAGCTGGAACTGGTCCAGGTACGGGTCCAGGAACCGGAGCGGGCACAGGTCCAGGTACAGGCCCAGGAACAGGTCCTGGCACTGGACCGGGCACGGGGCTGGGTACGGGACCTGGATCCACAGTCTATGCTGTCTCGACTGCTGTATCGACCATCGTCTCTAACGGACAAACGATTCTCTCAACATACGGAGTCAGCACGGCCGTCAGTGTCGTCTACCAGCCGGCAAGCACTCGAACGGTCACCACCACCACAGTGTCCATTTCGGTATCTGAGCGTACTGTAGTCTCCACCGCTCCAGGTCAGACCGTAGTTTCTACTGCCTCGGGAGGAGGGGGTGGTCAAGTGATCACGATCACAGCCGGTGGTGGCAACTACATTACTGTCACACAGGTCGTAACAAGCTACGCCAGCCCTACGAGTGTCAGCTCATCATTCACCTGCAGAACATACGCCACGAATTACCTCAATGGGCAGCATGGTCGTAAGCTGATAAGGAAGAGAAGTGTTTTCGATCACCATGTGATGGGTCAATCAGAGCCACTGGCACCAATGCCTGGAGCCGTACCCTGAAATTTTGGTTCCGTGGCAGATTTGAGTGGACAGCCTTAGTATTTAAGTATTTTCTTTGTTATAGTCTTGTGTAATGCGAATATTTGGTTTCTCAATTGAGCTTTCTTTGTTTGATTCTGTAATTGTAAAGGGACTCGGCATATCCCGGCTCTCGTATGAAGTGTTGTAGACGTCGATAATTCCTCCGGTATATACCAAAGCCAGTGTTGTACCGATGGTTTCGATAGGGGCACCTTCCATACGAAAGTGTTCAAGCACTCGACGGTACTTTTGTAGAAATGTCTGTGGGACTACCACCACTTCTCACACAGGACCTTTCGTCCGTCCATGCCATTTCTTGTGCTCAAAAACTCGACAAACTGGTCTGTCATGGCCGGCGGACCACAGATGTAAGCCAACGTCGCATGCCTGATGCTACGATCCTGCCCAATCGCCGCCTCCAAATCGACCTTCTCGATCCTTCCCAACTTGACGTATTCAGGCAGGTCCGTTGCAGCATCAATTTCCTTTTGCGATGTAGCTGTGAGGAACAGATCCAATTGAACGTCACAATCTTTTTGTTTCTTGATCGAGTCCATCAACCTCGTTAAGAACAGGATTTGCGAAGCTTTGATCGGTCCTTCCTCGACCTTGCTACCATAAACAAATCTCACCTTCTTTGGTCTCTGCGGCAGACTCATCAAATGCGCAAAGATAGATATCAAAGGGTTGATGCCCACTCCTCCTGCTACCAAAACCACTTGCTCTATACCAGTGACATCAATACCGGGAGGTGGATATACAAAACTTCCTCCCGTGCGTACGATGATCTGTTGATTTAGAATCTGATCCTCGGGTTTCCAGAGCCATTGCGCAGGAGGATTTGTGGATTTTTGGATCGCGAGTTCAAAGTAGGCTGCTCGGGTTGAGGTGGGCATTCCTTGGTTTGAGGGTGTGGAGGTTATGGTGAAGCCACCTGCTTTTGGCAGGGAAGGGATAAAGACGTCTAGCCATTGGCCTGGGAGGAACTTTACTTTCGATGGGGACTGTTAGTTTTTTGTATTTGTTTCTGGTGTAAGATTGATGTGTATGGTGGGAGGTTTGGTGATGAGTTGGTCTTGTACCTTTAGTTTGTGTGAGGAGTTCAGAGCGCTTAGTCGGATCAAACGGATTGTGCTGTTGATGGTGTCGATGCGGGATACGGTTACGGGTTCTAGACGTGCTTCTCGCGGTTCTTGGGCTGTGCGTTCTTCATGGCTAAGAGAAGAGCGGATGGTTGCCATTGTGCGGTTGATGGAGGGAAAAGAGCGAAGAGAAGAACAAGATACACGAGATACTAGAAGCTTAGAGGACATAGCAATTGATGTCTGTGGTTTCAGCAAATGTATGTTGGTTTGATGGAGGTGGAAGTCGCTGCCGGCTACTGTACCCCAATTGGGGCATGACGTTGCGTCTGTTCGGCAAGAGCACCCCGCTCCCAGTCGGTGTTTGGGGGGTGCATGCCGGGGCACCTTGACATATCTGAAGTCGTAGATTTCCCGTCTAGAGAACGATACATAACTATGGTCAAGATGACTGCTCCACTAGCCACGATAGGCGTCATCTCGATTGGCGAGATGGGACTGGGAATCGCCAAACTACTCAAGGCAAGTGGTTATCGTGTGGTAACCAATGTCACTGGTCGAAGGCATGCTATCTACAAATTCCTACCTAGAATGTGAATGATAGCAACTAACACCAGTCAACAGTCAAGACACACATGATCGTGCGAGATCAGCATCAGTAGACCTGGTGACTACAGATGAGGAACTGGTAGCGACCTCAGACTATATCATCTCCATTGTACCTCCACGAGATGCCATGGCAACTGCAGAACGTGTTCTGGAAGGCAGCAAGGATGCATCCCTTGCCAAAAGAGATAAGCCACTGTATTATCTCGACATGAATGCTGTCTCCTCAAAGTTGGTTCGGAGCATGAGAGACCTCTTCGAAGCTGCTGGCAACAATGTGCGATTCATCGACGGAGCTGTGATCGGCAGCGCACCCAGCCTGAAAGACGCGCAAGCAGATCCGTCAAAGCTCGAAGCGTGGAAAAGACCTGGCATTCCCATGTCTGGCCCGGTCAAGTTGGCAGACGCAGAACCTAGTGGATCCCATCTCGCCAACGTACTCGGAGCTCGACACATTTCGGACGAGATAGGCGCTGCATCAGGACTAAAGATGAGTTTCGCAGCTCTGACAAAGGGATTTACCGGGCTGGCCATTCAATCGTTCACAACAGCACATCGCCTCGGTGTCTTGCCAGAATTACAGCAGCATCTACAACAGTACAGCCCAAAGACGTTTGATATGGCCAATGCTTCGATGCCTCGGATGCCACCAAAGGCTTACCGCTGGGTTCGAGAGATGGAAGAGATCAACGCCACTCTGGCAGAGGATGGCGGGTTCAAAGACGAAGAGTCAATCTTCGGTGGCATTGCTAGGACTTATGAGTTGGTTGCTCACGGCACAGACCTAGGCCAAGAGAAGACTGGACGGAGAAACAGAGGAAAGACGGCCGAGGACGTAGCATTACTGATGAGCGAGGGAATCGATAGACGGAAGCAGAAGATGGATTAGACAACTCGTCATAAAGATAATAGAATCCATGTGATTTCTGGCCAAAGATAAAAAAGAAGCGAGAGCATCCACGCAGCCACCACTCGAGTCTCGGAGTCCCAAAGGAAAAATAAGCTTTCTCGGCGTTAAGGGCCTCGACCCGAGGACTTTTTCGTAAATCTACACAGCGGGTTCGTGCCCCTTCTTACTATCCAAAGTCATGGGATGTTACGAACATTTACACAAATCATGACAGGCAGCATGGCGAAGAGAGTCCCCATCCCAAAGAACGGCGTCGACTACCGCGGCAAAGTGGTCCTCGCGCCCATGGTCCGCAGCGGCGAATGCCCTTCACGACTGATGGCTTTGAAGTACGGTGCTGATCTCGTATGGGGTATGTTTCTGTCTCTTCAATCGACTGCACAAGAAAGCTGTATTGATTAGAGAAACCACAGGCCCAGAGACCATCGACAAAGCACTCATCGGCACCACTCGCCGCGTCAACACCGTCACAAACACCATCGACTTTACCCGCCTCTCCTCCAACGGCTCCAAGAACCCAGACCTCAACCCTTCGCAGCGCGAAAGCATCATATACAGACTATACCCATCCCTCGAGGGTCGCCAACTAATCCACCAAATCGGCACTTCGGATCCGGAACGAGCTGTCGCAGCCGCAAAACTGATCGCGGGCGATGTGGCAGGCATCGACGTGAATGCAGGATGCCCAAAACCCTTTAGCACGCTTGGAGGCATGGGTGCCGCACTGCTCAAGACACCAGATAAACTAGTCGCCATCCTCGAAGCACTGGTCAAGGAAGTGGGCCAACCCTTCGAAATCGGCATCAGTGTGAAGATTCGCATGTTGGACAACCCGGAAAACACGGCAGCACTGGTGCGCAGACTGGTCGCTACAGGAATCACAGGCCTTACCCTGCACTGCCGTACAACACCCATGCGACCACGCGAAAGCGCCATCCGCGATCAACTGCGCATGGTCGGCGAAATCTGCCACGAAGCCGGCGTCGCATGCTTGATGAACGGCGATGTGACAAGCAGAGACGAAGCTCTCAAACTGGCAGAGGAATACGGTGTCGACGGTGCCATGATCGCGACAGCCGCCGAGACGAATCCATCCTGTTTCCGCGCCGAAAAAGACGGCGGCATGGCACCCTGGCACCAGGTAGTCAAGGAATACGTAAAGATCGCCATGGACGTCGAAAATAGATGGGGCAACACAAAGTACCTGCTCGGCCAAATGATACCCGGCAAAGCAAAGGAATACCGTCCCATGAATCAAGCCAAGAGTTATACCGATCTGGTCGAGATCATGGGCTACGAGGAAGAATTCGCGACCCGAGCTCGTGAAGTGGATGAGAAATTGGAAATCAGCTTCGGCAGAAAAGAGACAAGGTCGGAGAGAAAGCAAAGAGGAAACCAGGCAAAGAAGGAGAAAAAGGCAGAAGCAAAGGAAGCAGAAGAGTCGCAGTCGTTGAAGCGCAAAGCAGACGATGCTGAACTCGGTATGCTACCAGATGCTAAACGTCAGGCAGAAGATGCTGAGCCTAGCATGCCTCTGGATATCTCAAGATCCGAGGCCCCTGGATCAGTGACTACTGAGCAGGTCCTCGCAGTATAGATACTACAACTAATGATACGAGATTTGATGTCATCCATTTCAAACATTACATGCATTGGTATCGTTAATCGTGAGAGAGCGTCAGGGTATAGTGCTAGCGAACAAACGACCGCGGAAACCATCAAGGGGAACCGTCACTACCGATGTGCAGCTTACTCTTCAATCGGTCAGTTATGCTGCTCTGTCGCTTGGCCTCTTCTTCCTTTCTCGCTTGAGCCTCGAGTATCTCTCGCTCCTTCTGAGCACTCTTACTCTTGTCTTTCTCGGCTTCCTCACGTTTCCGGGCTGCTTCAGGATCAATCACGTCTTTGATCTTTTGCTCTCCTTGTTTCAGACTGCGCTTGGCACCGAGATAGCCCTCTAAGCCAACGAGCACAGCATATGCTCTCGAGATGCTTACGCGAGACATATCAGCACCTTCATCTTTGAGACTGTGCACGAAGGCCCTGAAGCTGCTGGCTGGCGGCGAATAGTGTCCAGATAGAGGACTCAGTCTTCTCAGTTGCCCTCGTTTGATGCGAATCAAGCCTGCTGACAGAATCCGAGAACCTTTGAGGAAGGAAGAGTGTTGGAAGGCTCCTGACTGTTTGATGCCGATATAGATACGTAACTGCGTATCGCAAACAAAGATCCATGTATTTTTCTTGGTGGTCTTTCTAACACGGTTGTCAGCACATTAGAAACCTCCAAAAATTGATCGGAAGCGTGTGGGACATTCGCTTACCGGAGAAGGTTGTTCATGATGGTGTTGGTCGAGAGATGCTTGAGTTTGCTGAGGCCTTTTGCGTCGTGCAGTTCTTGATTCACATATCGAGATGCGTCTTCGCTACTGCCCACACTGACATCCGAATCGCTGTCCGAGCCACTCGACGATTCTGACAGCTGCTGACGACCAGTTGTGTTGCGCCACGTCGGTGTGGTATCATCGGTGATGGGGACAATGCCCTCCATAGAATCTTTCCACTCGGGGGATGTGGATATGCGTTCGCTGTTCTTCGCCCAGCATAACATGCCCTCGTCATCAATCTTGACCAGATATTTTTGACGTTCCTCACGCGATAGATAACGCACTCTCTCTTCGTCTAGGCGAGTCCTTGGTCGTTCCGGGAGGTCCACGTCTTTACCTCCTCCAAAGTCCAGCCAGTGGAAGAAATTTTCCTTTGTGTCGCTCTCTTGCCAGACCTTGTGGTACTTGCGGAGCGAGGAGCCATAGCGATGTTTCTGGTCGACCTAGAGACAGATAAGCCAATACTCGATACACGAAGCATATGGACGTACCATCTCGAGAAAGTACTCGATACCCATAGTTCGTGCCATCTTTTCCCGCTCGGCCTTGGCCTCTCTTTTGCGCTGGATATAGTTGTCCCGATCTTGAGGACTCATATCCTCAATACCTTCGTCGGAACTGGTATCGTCGTTTTCGGCGTGTTTGGCGATTTGGCCAGCCCTCTTCCACTTTTCACGGGCCTCGCAGTTGCCAGGGGTAGAAACATGGGTTGAAGCGTGTCGGGCACGTTCGTCGCGAGACATGGGCTGGGTAGAGTTGCGGTAACGAGCTACTCAGGCATGAGCAGTGAGAAATAGGATGGCGGGCGAGGGATCATGTACCTTCTTGAACAGCCTAGAATTCGTCAGTCACGGACGAGCAGAGTCGAGGCAGACAACATACATCAAACCATCTTGTCGAGGCAGACAGTCCTAGACCACGCATTTCCCTGCGTTCGCGATAGCCGCGGTAGTTTCGCTGGTCGGGTTCAGCATCAGAACTTGACAAGTTCGAGTGTTGATCGTCACTGACTTGGATGATTTCAGCTGCGGCCCCTTGCTCGTTCGACGGCTTGTTCAACAAACGTCTGGCACGAGCCTCCTTGATCTCTTTCTCTTTTGCATCTTGGCGAGCAGCTATCTCGCGCAGCTTCTCCTTGGACGGCAGCTCATAAGCCATGGGTGTGTCTGGCCGGGGGTCGCAAGGTACATTTGCATATCAAATCCTGCAGAATGACAATCACAGCGGGCGACAGGAAACGGTGCATTAGGCATGTCCGCATGGTGAGAGGGACAAGGAACCTGCTCTGCGGAAGGCACTCCAGACGCGTCATCCCGCTGGGCCTGCCGCTCATGTGGGTGACATGTGCGGCTAAAACTGCCGAACCCTTTCTCTCAGGGTCCACCAAAATAGCAGCCACGAACTCGATACACTTTTACCATTTCATCTTGATGTTCGACCACCATCTCAACATACAAAGTTGATGCTGTCGCCTTCGCGTGTCCTCACACGCGCTCGCTTTCCGCTCAGGCACTATGGAATTTCATTACCCCGTCGATCCCTATTGACCCTTGCCATTGAGACGTCTTGCGACGATACATCAGTCGCCATCGTCGAGAAACACAAAGATGCTTCGGCAACGCTTCACTTCCACAAAAAAGTGACTGCCAATACAGCCGCCTACAATGGTATTCATCCGGTTGTTGCACTCGAGTCGCATCAGTCATCACTTGCTCCGTTGTTGCAAGAGGCTTTGAACCATCTACCATCAACACAGCTGCACTCTGATCCTCGACGTTCATTGCACCATGGAAATACTTTGCGCACCAAGCCGGACTTCATCTCGGCCACAAGAGGTCCTGGTATGCGTTCTAATCTGTCCGTCGGTCTGGATGCTGGCAAAGCACTAGCCGTTGCCTGGGATGTTCCTGTTATTGGTGTTCACCACATGCAAGCTCATGCCTTGACTCCGCGCCTGGTATCTGCACTCGAATCTAGGTCTTCCTCTGGCCCAAATTTTCCTTTCCTCAGTGCCTTGGTGTCGGGAGGTCATTCCATGTTGATTGAATCTACCGGGCTAACCGACCATAAGATCCTCGCTACTACTGGCGACATTGCCTTAGGAGACTGCTTGGACAAGGCTGCCCGTGCGATCCTCCCATCTCACCTCGCAGTGCCTCCGTATGGACGAGCACTCGAACAGTTCGCCTTCCCTGCTAGAGCCTCGGACTACAACTACACAGCACCTGCAAAACGAGACGTCGAGCTCGCACGCAAAGTCACAAAATGGGGCTGGGGTCTGGGTGCACCATTGGCCGGGAGCAAGAACGGAAGCAGCAGTCGCAAAATGATCTATTCCTTCTCCGGTCTATTGAGCAGTATCGAACGCTTCGTGAAATACGAGTATGACCACCAAAACTCCACCATCTCTAGCCAACTGCGCCAGCCTAGCCAGCTTTCCGACGATGAACGCCGCGATATGGCCAAGGAAGTCATGCGCGTGGCCTTTGAGCATCTGGCTTCTCGCGTTCTGCTACATCTATCCTCTCTACCACCTGCAGAGGCTGCCAAGGTAAACTCTGTGGTTGTTTCGGGTGGTGTGGCAGCGAATTGCTTCTTGCGCCATGTTATGCGTGCTTTCCTGGATATAAGGGGATATAGCCATGTGGAGTTGTTTTTCCCACCTGTCGAGCTATGCACAGACAATGCGGCCATGATAGGGTGGGCGGGCATAGAGATGTGGGAGGCAGGTTGGAGGTCGCAGCTATCGGTGCGACCGATCAAGACGTGGTCCATGGATCCAAGTGCTAGTGATGGCGGTATCTTGGGTGTAGAGGGATGGTTGAGAGTGTAATAATCTGGAGTAGTGTCGCTTTGGGGCTCGTTGTAGCTGCTCGGTCCTTCATGTATTGTCTGTCGATCAAAGCCGTGTGGTATTTACTGTCCCTCCTTTTTCTTTGCAGCCGCGACTTGCTCTTCCAAATGGGCCCAGAAGTTCTTTCCACTGGCCATACAAGCCGCTGTCATGATTGTCAGCAACGCTATCTTTGAGTACAACCATAAAAACACTTACCATCCGCATTTGGCGCATTCGATGCATTTCCACTGTACTCGGGCTTATACACCGAGCCCACCTCTCCTTTCGCCAACATCTGCTTGATCTCACCCTCATTGAAGTTATTCACAGACACATGCTGCGTTTCTTGCACTCTAGCATTCGCACTTTGCTCTTTCTTCGCCGCCTTGGGCGCAGCCGCAGCAGCGGGCTTTTGCGCTGCCGCCCTCTGAGCCCACACGTTTCCTGCTGGCGCGGCAGGAGCAGGAGCAGCAGTGGGAGCGGGTTTCACGGCTGGTGCGGGCGAGGCGTTTAAGGATCTTGATTGTTGGGGTGTGCGTGTTGAGGCGGGACGGGGGCGTGCCCATGCTCCTCTGTTGTGAAGTGTTGGTGTCAGTATTTCTGTGTTTTTGTGGATGAATCGTGTGATGTGAGCGATTCGTACCGTGGTTCGTTTGCCATTGTTTTGGGTCGTGGGTTGAACTGATATGGGGATCTGTTATGCGTCGAGATTCTCTGATGAAGAGAGAATGTTTGGAATGGATGTGCGGTGTGCGTGTTCAAATTGTGTTCTTTATTTGTGCGCAAGTCAAAAGGTCAATCAAATGTTGGGTGACGTGAAAGATGCGGCAAGCAGCCAACACGGAGAAGCGAAGCCGGGGCCAAACAAAAGCATGCCTCGTCACTACTGGTTGTCGACAAACTCACACAAAGGAAAATCATCTCTATATAGATCTTGAGATTTGTAGAAACACGACGAAA
Organism: Aureobasidium sp. GC_Fusr_1; assembly: GCA_026538705.1. Taxonomy (NCBI): domain Eukaryota; kingdom Fungi; phylum Ascomycota; class Dothideomycetes; order Dothideales; family Saccotheciaceae; genus Aureobasidium; species Aureobasidium sp. GC_Fusr_1. The sequence continues at coordinate 54,278 of JALPCE010000025.1, read as the reverse complement.
TACAGAATTTGGATATTTAACCTTTTCCCCAATGGCTTCTTTGTACACCCTTAACTCCACCCTTCTATGCAGTTCATCTGAGATCCCTTTACCTGGAATTTTTGCCCTTCTTGCTCTTCTTGCCGTCGATGTTGGCAGCTTCTTTTTGCACCTCCTCGAGAGCCTCGCCAGCCTTGCGCTTGCTCGATGCGTTCTTTGACTTGACGCTGACTGTTGTGCTCTTGCCGCTGCGGCCTCCTGTCTTTTGGATTTGGCGTTCGGCTTCGTCCCAGTCGGCCTCTCCGTTGGCGATCGCGTACTTGTCTAAAGGAAGTGCATCGATCATGGCACGAGCACGCTCCTTCTCGGCGGCCATGTACTCGTCACCAGCTTCGGCAAGATCGTCCTCGAGGGTTTGCTGAAGAGGTGCGAATCTCTGCACCTCCTCACCATCAATCTTGTTGGCCTCGGCGTCACCACCACCAATGCCCTTGGGCATGGTCTCTGCGACAGCTCCCTCGACAAGGCTACAGAAGTGCATGGACATCTTGCGCATCACCTTGACGAACATGGCAAGCAGCTGGCTGCTTCCCAATCCAAGTTCCTTCTCGAGATCTTCAAGAGTCTTGCGTTGCAGACCAATAGCATACAACAAGGCTTGTTGCACACCACTAAGCTTGACAGCCTCTTCGCCCTTGATACGGCCAGTGAAGAAGAGCTCGGCAATCTTGGGTAGCAAGTCAAGAATGACGTGATAATCCAACATGTTATTGGCGTAACTGTCCAGACGCTTCAGATCGAAGGGGCTGAACAACTCGTCCAATTCGCTCTTGGTCAGGGTCTTTGTAATCACACTGCTGTCAAGTTTGATACCGGCATTGGCAGACTCGTCGAGACTCAGAGCCTGGACACTGGTGAACTTGCGGAACTGGTAAGATGAAAGACTAAGGAATCTGCGGTGGAAGTCCTTGGAGTATGCTCCGAGCCAGGCAGGATCCGAGGAAGTAGCACTGTCAAGCGTTCTCAGCATGACACAGGTGTGTTCTCCAGTCAGATCGTTGGCGGTTTGGCGAAGGTAGACAGGCACGAAGTTTGCGCGCTTCCAGAACTTGTGCAGTGGCGAAGTAAGACCGTATGACACACCCATGTAGTCGAGGCGGGTAGGTCTGCGCTCCGAAAGACGGGCAAAGAGCGGAGGCATTGTCGAGATGTCACGGACCTTGACGTTGTCCTGCAACAGACTGGCATTCTCAAGTTCGGCATCTGTGACACGCACCATACCCTCACTTCCAGCCTCGGCTTGTCCATCGTCCTCAGACAAGGATGTGAATTTACCCTCAAAGAAGTCGGTAAGGAGCTCAAGGGCCTTCTTGCCGTAACCCATGTTCATGTAGTCGGGGTGTGTAGCAATACGAACGACACGTGCTCCAGAAAGTCCGGCAAAGTCTTCGTCCTGGAACTGTTGACTGACCAACCAGGGAATCAAGTCACCTCCTGCTCTTTGACCACGACTCAAGCTGTTAATCACACTCTCTCTGCTAATCTGGCCCTCCAGGGCTAGTTGAATGACACATAGTGGCTCAGGTAGACGGTTGCTGCCCTCCTCAACCGGAGGCACAAGCACAAACAGCTGGTGAGCGGGAGCATCGGACATAAGCTGCAGATCATTAGGAGTATTCTTATAGTGTGAAGCAACGTAAAGTGCCATCATCTGTTGGAGGAACTTCTCCGAGACAGGGTGGAAAGAAAACAAGGTGTCTCTGTTGACGGAGAGAAGCTGGCATTGGTCAGGATGGGGGCAACCTCGGGTTGTCGATGCACGAGGAAGGGTAGCGTCAAGACAGAGAAGGCGGTTCATCCATTTTTCGACAGAATCTCCTTGGGCATACCGGATGGGTTCCGAAAGGGTGATTTCGCGAAGAGAACGACCGGCAATGGCCACTTGGTTCTCATCCTTGGCGGATCTTCCAGTGGATCGATCAGCGACCTGCTCGTCACTGGTCTTTGAGCCTCCACGAGACTGCTCACGGAGCTGTTGGATCAGCTTGAGGGACAGAGAGCGACCAGTACCTTCATAACCATTGATGGTCGAAGCCATAAAGACCAGGTAAGGGCCCATAAGTTTTCTGACCAGAGGCAGGGGAATGGCGGCAGCTTCATCGATAACCAAGAGTTCTGCTTGACCAAGAGTGTAGGCATCCTGTGGTTGAATGTACTGAATGGTTTGCTTGTGTTGACGGTGGATGTTGACTCTGACGATGGCCTTGTTGAAGTCGGGGTTAGTAGATTGGATGATGGTGTAGTCAACGTGATCGAGGTAGCCCAAGGCGTCGAAACCCTTGAAGACGAACTCGAACAAAGTCTTCAGGTTCTCGGGGCTGGGCGAGGTGATGAAGATGTTGCTGTAGCCGTGGGCGACGGCAGCGGCAATGGCGACACCCAATGCGGCTGACTTACCGCGACCACGAGCAGCAGTCAAGGTAACAGTACTTTGAAGGGTCTTCTCGGCAATGGCGTCCACAAAGGTAAGCAGGGCCTTGGCTTGATCGACGGTACGGGCCAGAGTGACAAGAGATCCCACGGGCTGAGTGTCGGCGAGACTCTCCTTGATGGTTGCGAGTTCCCTGGCAGCAGGAGTCTGGCCCTGAGCTTCCGGGTCCGGAGGTGGCAGCTGCTGAATAGTCTTTCCTCCAGAGATGGGCAGAACGTTCATTTCATCGTCAATAACCAAACACGAGTCGCAGCTGCCGAGGGACAGGATAAAGCGCTCGTTGAAACGAGCAACGACATCACCGTGAGCCTCTGTACGGTAGCGCGAGTGGATGTCCATGGACAGGGTGTAAAGCTGCTTCAAACTGCTCATGCCCTTCAGAAGCATAACAACAAGACCTCCTCCTTCAACGGTTTCGATGGTACGGGCGAGAAGGTTGGGGGTGATGGCCTCGAAGTCTTGCAGAATGCACATGCCGTAGGTGTTTCCGAGAATCTTCTCCGTCTCCTTGTAGTAAACATAGCGGATGTTTTGAGTCGAGACGAACAGCTCGAAGGGGTCCTCGTTGTCGACATCACGAATACCGCGCTTGATTTCCTTCTTGATCTTTTGCTCTCTCTTCTTGCGGTGACTGGTGAAGCCTAGCAGCTTGTTCTTGTAGGCCCACAGGACGGATTTGTTTGCTTTGAGGTTGGCAGTCTGGAGAATATAGTGCAGGTTGACGATGACATCCTTTTGACGGTCGCCGACAACTACGAAGAAGCCGCGCTTGTGTTCTTGGGCGGCATTGCGGATGAGGGCCGGAATGCGCGAATCACTGTGCTAGGTCAGTAAAAGGGTCGGGCGTCGGAAGAGAAGGAGAATATTCGTACATGGCCTTCTTGCCCATGTTGAAGCTGCGACTCGAGTCGCCGAATCAGATACAAGCTGGAATGCTATGGGTAGAAAAAGAGGCGGCGGAGCTCGAAAAGATGCCTCTCCAAAAAATCTCGGGATTAAGCTTTCAACCCCAGACTTTGGATGATTGTGGTCCGTGCAGCCTACACTACATGTTTTGCCAGTGACGACTCGCGACAAAATGGCAATCGCGTCTTGTAGAGAAGTCTACTAGACATGTCGATATCGCCCATTTGAATGTTATATCTCTGTCGCATACCCTAATAGCACATCTTACGACCCTCATGATGCACGCGCCCGGACTCTATCATCTGCTACAACACTCCAAACATCCATAGGGAGGAACCTTTCAACCCCCTTGTTCGCAATGGAGTCGCTAGGAACATACGCTTTGATCGCCTCGACCGTGGCTTCCTATTTTCTGGCCATCAATTCGGCCCAAGTCTTTGCATATGGTACCGTGTCTCTGATTGACTACACCGACACACAACTCACACTTCCTAGGACGTACCCTGCATGTCCTCGGCCTGATCCTCGCAGCCGTTGGTGTCTCTCTATTGCTCTCGTCGCGATACTTTGCCAAAACATCCTCTACCTCTTACGATGAGCTACCTCTCGAAGAGACCGCTTCTGATGCCTCAGTGTCGCCACGTTCGTCCGTGTCGCCACGTTCGTCCGTGTCGCCTAGCCTCGGCCACGTTCATGTTCCTTACACCAGTCTTCGCAAGATGCGACTTTTCTTTGTCCTCTTGGTAGTCTTGATGTGTGCACGCGCTGAGGCCCTTAGACGCCTGGTCAGAGATGTCCAATGTGTCGGACCTGCTTACACCGAGCTTATACCCTTCGGCCTTGCCGTCGTTGAGTTCTGCATACATCGAAGACATAAAGTCTCCGCTCCAGAGAGCAACTCCGACCTCAGTGTGTACGAACTTCTGGGACATTCCTGGGCCATCAACCGGTTTCGTTATATCATCATAACCGCTATCTTTGGCCTTTCGAGCGCAAGTATCTTGCACCGAAGCGATAGCCCTTCTTCCTCTTATATTTGCACTCCTGCGACTCACGATAAAATGATCACGATTCAACGCCTTGCTTTGGTTCTCGACTTTTGCATTTCTTTCTGTCTGGACGCCCTCATATGTTCCTTCCCTAATACTGGCAAGGCTTCTCCTGCCAGATCTATAAGCATTACTGGTTGGGCCTGTCTTCTTTCTGCTTCCGCCATTGGTGTCTGGGGTATCATCTGGTTCCTTGCCGTTCCCGAGGATAGATTTTGGGTTCTCGAGATACCGCGTGGCTTCGTCTGGCAGTTGATCAAACTAGCTGTATTATGTTGTATTGCAGCGCTGTCCACTTGTATAACGGTAAGTCTTGGTTGCCCACTTAGGAATCCTAGATGTGCTAAGACAATCAGATTTTCTATTCTGGTGCAATTTCGGCTGTCACTGTTCTTATATTCGTCGCTTCGTGTGCGATAACCATCAGCTGGTCCTGGCATACTTTACCGGCGTTTCCACCTGACAACGATACATTGACTTTGTCGTCCTTCTGCGGGCTCATTGTTGCATTTACCGCACTTATACATACTCAGGTCATCTCGGAAGATCACCGTCGCAAGCAACGGACTATGTTCTCTGAGACTCCGATCCCTCTCATCGGACTCCTGATCTTGCTATTCTGCATTCGCTTCCTAATCTGGCTTAGCCATATCACCAATGTCGCCTACCACCCCATTGATTTACTTATACACGAAGCAAGCGAAGCCCACAAGGTATACGCTGGAAGAGCATACAAAAGCGCGAATCTTACAGCTGCTGTGATTGAGTATCAGCATCGTAACGGCAGAAACCCTCCACCAAATTTCCATGAGTGGTATAGATATGCAATCGGGCGTAATTCTCTCATCATTGATAAATTTGACAAAATTCACGAAGACCTGTTGCCTTTCTGGACGCTGGACCCGTCCGAAATCAGAGAGAGAACATGGCGGATGACATCCAACCCATGGAACGATGTCGCTGGGATTAGCATACGCAACGGCAAAGCTGAGATTAGTCCGCACGCAATGGCGACTCACAGGTGGATGCTCGATGGTATCGTCGACATGATCAGTCACTTCAGCGAGTTCTTGCCAGATATGGATTTAGGCTTCAACTTGAATGATGAGTGTCGTGTCGCAGTGCCTTATGAAGATATACAGGCAAGAAAACAGGCTGGCAAGCGCAAGACCGATTTTGACAAGAGCGCGCGAAACTCGTTCAGTGAGAAGCGCGGAGATGCTTGGAAGCCAATACCAGAGGAATCTAGCGGCATCACACCATTCAGAGAGATGTCGTGGCAAAAGACGTTTAACGAGTTTGGAATTTCTGGCTGTCCATCCAACTCTGCCGCACGCAGCACATTGCACTGGGACACCGGTCATCTTTGTACATCATGCGCGGCTCCGCACTCTCTGGGTGCATATTTGTCTAATTGGACGAAGAGTGCAGACATCTGTCATCAACCCGATATCGCAAACCTGCACGGCTTTTACCTCTCACCAGCAGCCTTCAAAGCAACTCATGAGTTGTATCCCGTCTTCTCGCAGTCCAAGGTCCACGGCTACAACGACATCATGTACCCATCAGCTTGGAACTACATGGACAAGGCAAAGTATGATCCCAACGATGAATATCGTGACCTCTCGTGGGACGAGAAAAAGCGAACACTTTTCTGGCGTGGTAGCACTTCCGAAGGTGTCTCGTCCAACACAGGTGTCTGGAAAGGTATGAGCCGTCAGCGCTTCATGCACCTAGCCAACAACGTTGCCTCCACCCTACCGCCACAACCAATCCTTCTCCCTTATCCCTTCGCCAACAAACGCAAGAAACTTGCTTATGTGGATATACCCGCATCTGAGCTTACCAAGCACGTCTCTGTAGACGTCAAGCTCGTGGAACACATCATCCGCTGCGGCGGTATCGACTGCGAAGACCAAGACCGTCACTTTGCACCCATGGTTCCACCAACAGACTTTCAAGCGCACTGGTCCTATCGCTACTTGCTCGACCTCGACGGCGCTGCCTTCTCAGGCCGCTTCATTCCGTTCTTGCAGTCGCACAGTCTACCCTTCAAAGCAGCCTTGTTCCGCGAATGGTGGGACGATAGACTGACGCCATGGCTTCATTTCGTGCCTCTCGATCTCCGTGGGCATGGCTTCTGGGCCACTCTGGTCTACTTTATGGGTCTTGAAGGCAAGGTTCAGGGTAAACAGGTCATGTTGCCTGCGCATGACAAGCAAGGGCAGTATATTGCCGACGCGGGACGCGAGTGGGCTAACAAGGTATTGAGAAAAGAGGACATGGAAATTTACATGTTTAGATTGTTGTTGGAATGGGGCAGGATCACAGACGACAAGAGAGATGAATTGGGGTTGGATGTTGAAGAGGCGGAGAGGATTGGGCAGAAGTGGATGGATGGAGGGAAAATGTATTATGGTGATAAGCATACGTAGTTTTGTAGGTCTGTTATGGTTTCCCAATTGTTTTATTGCTTTATCATGTTGAAGCCTTGACTCTTCCATTGTAACGTGACTGCAAATAGCAACCAGTCGTTATCGAGTACTCTGGATATTGCGAGTAATATTCGATATCAACTTTCCGGTGGGCAGAGCGTTCAACAGACCTTCAAGCTGGGTTATCAATTAGTTCAAGAAGCTACCCTCATGCCGGCTTAATCGCAGACCGCAAGACACTCCCCTTAACACAGGTCGTATGGTTGTTAGAAAACAGCCAGGGTCACACCCTCTACATCTCAGCTTTTGGTAAACTCTGGCTTTCCTTGGACATCATCTCTTTCTTGGGCAAAAACGGTGTATCCTATAATGAGAGAACGAGTACATGTCATCTTGAACAGGGATGGGTTCATTCGATGAGTGTGACAACCTTTAGCAATACGGAGAGAAGATATAAGCCATCGACAAAACCGACATCAATGACCCAAACAAGAGGCATAAGTTGAACATGACAAGAACAATCAAATTGGTATATATCTACATGGAGGTTCGCGAACAAGGGGTTTGAATGAGATGATGGGAGGATATGAAGTAGGGAGATGGACACCTCTACTTTCTGACAGGGCCGGAGACACCAGCGCCAATGACGCTGGGAAGCTCTTGGCTGCCCATGGTGTAGAGCAGACCGATACCCCAGCTGACGAGGAAGACCATGAAGACGGAGAAGGAGCTGATGAGCCAGAAGGGCATGATGATGTCCTTCTTCTGGCAAGCGGGACCGCCCCAGCGGGTGGTCTTCTTGGTGCCATCCGAGTTTGTGCGGACTTCGGCCTTGCAGGCGCAAGAGTAGCACTTGCCGCCGAGGTCACCGGCGTCCTTGTCGGTGTGAGACAAGACGCAAGAGCCGTGGCCAGTGCAGTTGCGGGTCATGGACTGGCATGCGGATAGAGAGGCGAAGCAGCCAGGGAGGATGCCCCTGAGAGGAGCGGTCTGGTTGTAGGTCTTGTTGGAAGAAGCGTCAGGGGTCAAGGTGGCCTTGAGGTGCGAAGCGGTCTTTGTGACCTCGGTGATCAGAGGGGCCTCCTTGAAGTAGCGCTTCTGATGCGAGACGGCGGAGCCATCATAGGAGCCGAATGTGTTGTCGGTGGTAGCCTTGGGTGCGGTAAGGACAAGCACGGTGCGGTACTGGCTGATCAAGGTGTCGATAGCGTCACTGAGTGCCTATATCTGTTTAGCAAAAGAAAGGTAGATTGTTGAGTAGGACGTGTAAGTACCAGTGTATCTTGGGCGATTCTAAAGGCAGGACCAGTCTCAGAGGAGACGGTGGATTGTTGAACTCCAGTCAGATGCTCAATGCCGGACTGGTGTGCAAGGTCGTTGAGCAGCTTCTCTGCAGCGTTGAAGTCGGGGCACTCTCTGACTTGAATAGTCTCGGTATGGGTAGATTTGACAAGAGAGAAAGGAAGGCCTGCGTCGGCGGTCGATAGGATCAAGGCGACAGATGCGTCGCTCGATGACAGGAAAGATGAGACTCCAGAGAGGCGATCGATGTCTTGTAGGGCAGATTCGGACTGTCCTTGGAGAGAGTGGTATTGGTCGAGGCCTAGTCGCGAGGCGATGACCAGACGGGCGGCGTCGGCCTTGAGGCTAACAATGGGGGCGTCGAGGTCATTCTTCGATTGATCGTCGTAGACGTAGAGCATGCCATAAGAGGCCTTTGCTGCAGCAGCTGCGGCAAGCAGCAAGAAACACGGAGCCAGTCTCATGCTTGGTGGTTGTCTGTGTTGGTATGGACGAGTCTCGGTGGTTAGCTTTCCTATGATGGAACGTCAGCCAGCGCCTTGGCACTTCTTCCCCGTCTTCCGCCCTCCGCTCCTTCCTCGACCAACGCCTGAACGAACACTCATCGTCATCCTCAGGGAAACAGTCCACTTGCGCCGTCGCGGCAGTCGTCTCTGGTCGCATCCTACCTTCCATCACTCTGTTCCGATGTTTCGCGCCGCGCCAAAGTTCAGATCATTAGCACGCCCTTCAGCCCTCTACCGCCGCCCGCTCTCCACCACCGCCCATCTTCGTCGTCTCGTCCAGCCGAAAGAAGCCGTCAAATCACACAACGTTCGCTTTCTGCCTCCGCCGCTACTCACTCCTCTTCGCATCGCCACCTTCTTCCTTTACACATCATGTCTGGTTGGCTACGTCTGGTACTTCTTCCCGGAACTCGAGATTGAGATACAGGAGGGCGACGAGGAAGTCCAAATATCCGACTCCGAATTCGCCGATGAGAACTCCCTCTTCATTCCCATGACCTGGGCAAAGAAACTGCCTCGCTCGTTTTACAAGGGGTCCGATCCCGAGTGGCAAGAGTTTGTCAAGGTCTCAAAGGACAAGGCTCGCCACAAGAAGATTCAGTGTAAGCATGCCTTGTCTCTGTCTATGTTTTGCAAATACTAACACTTGGTTAGCGGAACTGGTCAAGATAGTATACGACACTGCTCAAAAGCACCCAGCCTTCGTCAAACAGCTCGGTCGCGATGCCAAGGTTGGCCAGTGTTGGCTCGACATTATCTTTCCGGACGGGCCTCCCCAGGAATACGCTCGTGCTGGCATCGAAGTCGGCAGTGACTATGTCGCATATGCTCTCCAGCGCATCGATGCTCAGGAACAACATCGTATTGTTCGCACTCTATGGCCCACAGCTGCGGCCAACGGTCTCTACAACAGTACCAAGGTTCTTCTTGGTTTCCAGTATCATCGTCTGAAACAGTTGATGGGTTGGGAAGTCGATTCTACGCCGGGCAGCCAAGACGCCAAATATACCCAACTGCTACAACTCCTGCAGGCGCAACAGGCCCAGCAGGCTGAACAGACAAAATCACAAGCAGGCTCTGGATCGCCCGAGGCAGACAATTCACAGACCAGTGCTTCTTCGCTACTACCATGGGCAGCCAAGGTGCCGCAGCCGCCCTCCAGCATAGAAATGCCGATAGCGAAACACATCTTCCACGCCACACTGGCTCAGGGGAAGATTCCCAAGAAGATGGAGCCACCCAGAGGAAGCTTTGTTGTCCAAGGATTGATCCAGCTTAAGGGCAGTAGATCTATCTTGACATTGGATGTGCAAGCTTTCTACGACCCAAAGGCTAGCCATTTCCTGGTTGTGAATGCCACTCCCAGGACCATCAAGCAGCGGAAGCAGTCACCAAAGGGCGGCAACTGACGACATTATACGACTTTTAGAAAAAGCATGGCATGGTGTTTGTTGAATTTCGAATTGGGTATTGAAACAGCAAGGCGTCTGGGTCCGGTCTTTACAAAGAGCGGTTGTTACATCGTTTTCCGGGCTATACATTGATATCCGCATCGTCGTAGAGACGTAGCATGCATTTGATTCTTCTCTCTCTCCTCAGCTCCTCTCCTTGCATCCTATGAAAAGCCTTTAGCTCCCTAACATGAACTCCTGGCATGTGCATAACCTTTTGACCTCTGATTGTTGAGGCAAGCTGTCTGATGAATTGAAAAACACTTCTCAAACAAGAAGGATGGATATCTTGGAATTGTTCGCGACGCAGCACAAAAATGTACGTGTCGTTTACTTCTTGCTCTTCTTCTTCTTCGCGCTGCCTGGTGTCTCGACCAAGACGGCATCTTCATTCTGACCGGCGATGGAAGTCACAGAGCCCTTCCTACTGTTTGCAGCCGAAGTGACCGAGCCCTTTCTGCTGCCAGCAGCTTCATCGTCGAGCTCTTTCATGAACTGAGACTGGATTCCTTGCTTTCTCTTGTCCCACCACGCCTTCTCCTCGGGCAGCTTGGACTGGATCTCCTCCATGCGCTGCTTGGCCAGTTGGTTGTTGGCGATCTCGTTGGCTGATTGGAAGATGATTTGACCCCAGTTTGGTACGAGGGCGTTGGCCTGGATTATGGTCAGTCTACAAGCACGAAAAGGAGATAGAGACAGGGGAAGGATACCTCAGATACGACATCCTTGACCTCTTCCTCAATCTCTTGCTCGGCCCTCTGGAAACGCTGCCATAGCTCGTCTCCTACGCTTCCCCTTTGTAATAGTGATTGGAGGGCAGGCTTTGCATTGCGGATCTGAATGATGCGGTGGATGTCTTCGACGGCGCGGCGCAACAGGGCAGCACGGATGATGCTGTCAGGGATCTGGCTCAATGACTTTTCGGAGCCTTCGGGAGTAGACGAGGGATCCTGAGGGTCCATGTGTAGGAGCGACAGGTAGATGTTGCGTTGCAGGTGGGGAGGGAACCATGGTGCAAGGTTGGCGGCCTTTTGGGCCTTGCGACGGCGGTATAGGGAGCTGAATGTGGCGAGAGAACCTATGAGGATGGACAGGTATGCCAGGGGGATCAGGAGACCAACCCAGTCAACCATGATTGCGAATGTGTAGATGGAGGAGATTTTGGGAGGATTGGTTCAAGCAAGCATGCGCCTAGAGACACTTTGCGGACGACGTGTCTGAACGGAGTTTAAATTTAGCCCCACGCTCTGGCTCTCAGGACTCACGTCATGTAAGGAAGCTGCAGCCCGCGAGACATGCAACAATAGACACCGAGAGCACCTTCCATCACTTACCGTACTCGACTGACTTGACCAACCCGCTTTCACTCGCAGCAGCCTCAAACTGCCTTCCTAGTTTCGCCTCTTTACCTCGCCTTCCTTTTCCTCTCCACAACCAAACTCGATCCTAACGAAGCACATCGCCCACCATGATCTTGCGCTTCTCCAGTCGTATTGGCCAGTTTCGCTTGACCGTCGAGCCCTCGACCGACCTCGCATCCTTACTTCCTCAAGTTGTCGAGAAGCTCACTCCCGAAACCGTCCCTTCATCAGTCTCAATAAGCCCGCAACGTGGTGGCCAATCAAGATCTCTCGAGAGCCTCAAGGGCGTCACTGTCCAGAAACTCGGTCTTGCGTATGTGTTACTATTCTCTCATCGCATATTACCACTGACAGCCTCTAGCAATGGTGCTCAAATCTTTATCGAGTTCAGTGAAGGCCAAGCTCCTACTGATGGCCAACCGCCCGCTCCATCCAACGCTTACAGACTGAACGGAAAAGAAGTTACTGCTCAAGACACCGCCACCATCGCCATCCCCAACCTGACTGCTCAGACACGTGTCGACAACCCCTGGGATACAGTCAAGCAGTTGCCCATCGATGACGCTTTGGACAAGGAAAATGGCAAGATCAAGAGGCCCCGCGATACCAGAATGTGCAGACATGGTCCTAATGGCATGTGCGACCACTGTCAACCCATCGAGCCCTACGATGCTGGCTATCTGGCCGAGAAGAAGATCAAGCACCTTTCGTACCACGCATACCTTCGCAAAATGAATCAAGGAAAGAACAAGTACGAGTCTGGAAGTTCCTGGATGCCTCCGCTTACCGAACCTTACTACCGCGTAAATCCAAACTGTCCTTCTGGTCACAAGCCGTTCCCTGCTGGTATCTGCACAAAATGTCAACCCAGCGCCATCACCCTGCAACCTCAGCCCTACCGCATGGTCGACCACGTCGAATTCTCATCACCTGCAATCATCAACAAGATCCTGGACTTCTGGCGAAAATCGGCAGCTCAAAGGATTGGTTTCATGTACGGTCGCTACGAACCTTACTCGGAGATCCCTCTCGGTACAAAAGCTGTTATCGAGGCTATCTACGAGCCTCCTCAAGTCGACGAACTTGACGGCGTGACGCTGAACGATTGGGCAAATGAGAACGAAATCGATCGAGTGGCGTCGCTGTGCGGTCTCCAGCGTGTCGGTGTCATCTTCACTGATCTCATCGATTCTGGCAAGGGCGACGGCACCGTTGTGTGCAAACGCCATAACGACTCTTACTACATGTCTTCGCTAGAGATCATGTTCGCCTCGAGATTCCAAGCCAAGTACCCGCGCCCCTCGAGATGGAGCGAGACAGGCTCATTCGGTTCCAATTTTGTTACCTGTGTCATCACTGGCGATGACGAAGACCAAATCGCCGTTCAAGCATATCAAGCATCCGACTCTGCTGTGGAGATGACAAGAGCTGACATTATTGAACCATCTGCGGATCCGACTGTAATGCTCGTTCGAGATGAGGACGAAGACAATGACTTGGGTCGTACACGTTACATCCCAGAAGTCTTTTACCGCCGCATCAACGAGTATGGAGCGAACGTGCAAGAAAACGCCAAGCCGTCTTTCCCAGTCGATTACCTACTTGTCACACTCACGCACGGTTTCCCACTGCAAGCCAACCCATTGTTCACTAGCGAGGAGGGATTCATCGTAGAAAACAGAGAGATGATCGGGCAATCGCAGGAGCCTAGAGCTCTCAAGAGCTTCTTGAGCAAGGTGGCTAGACTAGACACCACCGACGGAGCCCAGAAGATGTCAGACTTCCACGCCTTATGTTTTGTACATACGATGGGCGTTTTGAGCGAGGCATGTTAAGACAAATATCCCATATAGACAGCAAGCTAACTTTTCATAGGACGAATTCCGCCTCCTCTGTCAAGTGGCAACGCAGAAGGACACGAGCCTTGGTGCAGCGTTGCAGCAAACACCAGGTTGGGCCACACTCCAGACGATCCTTGACATGTAGTGTTTTGGATACGTATTTGCTTTTTTGAAGAGGAAGATTTTGGCTGACGTTTGGGTGCGTGCGCTTGTAAATAGGCTGGAAATCCCTGCTGACTATCGTTGAGCTGAGCGGCGACCGTCGACCAAAGAGACCAAACGAGTGGTCCGCCAGTGGCGGGGCCTCGGGCTACGGCAGCGACGGAGAGCAGCTCGCCAAAAGAGTCAAGAACATCGGCCTCAATGGCTCGAAATGAAGAGCTGGAGACGGAAAAGCAAGCCGTGATCGGGGAGGCTGATTGGAGGAGAGTATGGCCAAGCGGAAGGAGATGGCCAAGCAGATACGTGCATTGTCTCGTCGATGGCTGTAATGCGCAACAAATGGCGAGACAAGAGAGGACGTCAAGAGAGAACGATGGTTGCTGAGCGATAGCTTGCTCGTAAAGGGCAATAAGAGCAAAATACCCAGAGAGTGGTCACTCGAAATCGAGAGATGAAAAGATTCTAATCACTATGATCGCATCTCAAGTCGGCTCGAAGATCTGTCTCGCTGTGTGGTATCGTGAACTGAGAGGAACACACATGGTGAGAGCGATATGTCACGCCCCAGAGCTGCTCCCTCGAGCCGGAACAATAAAATGTATTCTGCTTTGGGCCAAGAAGAAACGACTTGTATGCTTCTCGAGTGTCAAGCGCTCAAATAACAACCCACGACTTTGCTCAATCGGAGGCATCTACTTTTCCTCATCATCACTACTAACCTCCTCCCCATTCTCCCTCGCCTTTTCCTTTCTCTTGCGAATCCTGTCCCTCTTTTTATCCAACAGTTTTCTCAAATTCTTTGCCACGTTGAATGTACCGCCAGTATCCGCACCGCAATTGGCACATTGCTTGCCACCTTTGCTTTTGTGTCTTTTCAACGCACACGCCTCGCAAAAGTAATGCCCGCATTTTGTGACGACGGGGCTTTTGTAGGGTTGTTTGCAGATGATGCAGGCGAAGGGGATTTTTTCGAGTTCTTTTGCTTCTTCGTCATTGTCCGAGTCGTTTTCGGCTTGGGTGTCGCCAGAGCGGTTTGCAGAGGCCACCGTGGTGGATCTGGGGGCTTTTGATTTTCCGGCCTGTTCCCATTCTTTGTCGAGTTGCCAGCCTTGTTTGTAGTCTTCGCGGGCGTGGAGGAATTTGCAGCTGTCGCCGAAACCGCACTGAGAGAGATCTGGTTAGCCGACGGGTCATTTGAAGATCTAAGATGTAAGAGACACTTACGAAGCCAGTCTGCTTGTAATCCTTGCAGACGTCTGGCGCAAAGTCGACTAATGTGATCATACGCATATTCGTGGGTGCCTTTACTGGCCCCACGCTCTTACCCAACTTGTCAGGATTCTTCTGTATAAAGTTTCCATACCCTTTTGCGCCTTTATATGTGCCGTCCTTTTCTGCCACCTCTTGCTCTGCTTGTGCAGTCTTTGCAGCTTCGTCCGCATGAAACCAATTGCTCGTCTTTGTCGCATCGTCTAGATCCGTAATCGCCGCACTGCGGTCGCCAGCAAATTGAGTGGACTTGCCGAGATCCACGACGCGTGAGGGCTTGTTGATGGCCGACGAGGATGTGATGCCGCCTTTGCGACGCCGTTTTATGCGTGTGCCGCTCTCGTCCTCTGCGCTGCTGTAGTCCGAGTCCGAGGCTGAGGGGGGTGTTGCGGCGCGTTTCTTGAGGTTGGCGCGGCCGGCGCGTTTTTTGAAGACGACGGGGGCGGATGGTGTGGCGTCTGCCATGGTGGGTGGTGATTTGCTGTTCAGAGGTGGTGATGCTTTGGGTTGTGATGGGTCTCGAGGCCAGAAATGTGTTTAGTGTTGAGTGGTGTCAAGACTGTTCACTAGTAGGTCAAGTATGTGTTCGACGGTGTTCAGATTGCGAGGTTGTTGTTTGGATAATGTTGTCGCATCCAAAGATTGAAGATGTTCTGGAGTCGGAAGCTGCTGTCCCGAAGAAGTGGAAAGAGGGTTCTAGAGTGACGCAATTATTAAGCATAATTTGAGAAGTCGCATTGAACAGGCACGCGACGGCAGTTGACAGAAAGAATACATTTTATCGAAGAAGAGTTGTGATTAAAGCAAGCACGATGATGAACACCGACCTGACGAACTATATAAAGTCATAACAGTCGTACAATTTCCAGTAGCAATGAAGCCAGTCCTGCAGTCATATCTTTCAATGAACAGCTAGTTTCAGCAATGAAGATTAATCTCCAAATTTCAGACTGATGCTAGTCCAGCGGCCATGGTTTCCTCGATGGCGCGCTGGCTAGACATGTGTTCTTGATGTGCGATGCCACGCTGTGCCAATAGCTCGTTTTGATGGCGTGCTAGCTGATCAGGGTCGAAATCTGTGTGGTGCAAGTCTGCAGTATTGCCTTGCAAGTGCTCGAGCATGGAATGGTCATGCTGCATCATGGCGTCACGAGCCATAAGTGTGTCGTGATTGGGATCGTGGGTGTGGAGATCCATAGACAGGCCGTTGATTTGGTGATGATGTTGGGACAGATCAAGACTCGTGTCGTCGGGTGCTGTGCCAGTGAGATCAGACGCACCAGCCAGAGCATCATGGTCATCAGGCTTGGTCCAGCCACCATAGCCCTCGCCGCGACTGATGATTTCACCACTCTTCACCATCTTACTACGAAGTTGGCTCATCTTGCGACGGGTGCGCTCACGCAGAAGATCATCATGCACCGGGGCATACCACTCGGTGTGATCAACAAGGTGATATAGCTCTGCGAATATGGCCTCGAAGGTCTCGAGGGAATTTTGGTTGTACGCATAAGTCGAGTGTTTATGCATCAATTGTACCAAGAGCTTCTCAGGACCCTTGGCCCAGACGTCCCGGCTCTGCACCCACTCGGCGGTCAAATGCTCGCGACGGCGACTGCGACGTTCCAGGTCCTTGAGCATGCGCTCTTGACGCTCTTCGGTACGTTTGCGAGCCTCTTGAACCTTACTCTTGCTGCGAGAATCTCGAGGCTTGGGAGTGGTTGAAGAGGTGCCCGTGCTGACTGATTGTGGAGCGAAAGGGTCATTGTTGGCAGTCGAGTCGGGATGCATGTGTGAGGTTGAGGTTGTGTCAACGTCAAGATGATCAAACAAAGATTCATCATTGGGAGTATGCGATTCCCGGCGTTGGCGTAAACGACGCATCTTAATCTTGAGTTCGAGCTCTTTCTTCTGCAGCACGATTTGCTGAAGCTGCAGTTGCAGGGTTTCCTCATCCTCGGACAGAGGGTCCATATGGTCGGGCATGAGATCGTGGTGCATGGTGGTGGACTCGGTCAAGCCTCCAAGAGCGCGAGCCAGCTCAGGACTAATGTCTGGTAGAGGTGGCTGACCGCTGTCGTCGGTAGCGTCAGCCATAGCCATGAGCGGGGCATAAGGGCTCTGGTACGTTGTGTCTGGTTGCGACACGGCCATGTGTGCTTGAGGAGCAGTCACAGGCGTGGGGTCCTGGATGACATTCTGCAGGGAGCCATGGTCATCGTGGTGTTGAGGGTCGACAGATACGTCGACGTCGGAATCCAGATCCATGTCAACACCCATGTCGATGGTAAAGTGCTTGCGCGCATCGGTACGGAACTTCTTGTGCGAAGTGTTGCGACGCTCAAAGGCTCTGCGAATGGTGCGGGTGCCGACAACGAGTTTGTACGTGTCGTAGAGCCACCAAAGCATGTCGTCGACGGACATGTCGGGCTTTTGGGCGACGCGATCGAACAAGGCCTGCTCGACATCCTTGTTCATAACGCGGTGTCGTCCAGTGCGGCTCTCTGGCGGCTTGCCAATGCGTCCATAGCGTTCGAGTTCGAGCTAACAATTCGAGGTTAGGCCATGTTGGTGTATGCATACAGACACGCGGTAGGATACCTTCCAGCGGCGAATGGTCCTGTCGGACACGCCCGTCTGTTTCTCAATTTCATCCTCAGCGACGCCTTGCTGCAGTAGCTGCTTGACTTGGCTGCGTGCCTCCTCGGGGTATGCTTTGCCTGTAACAATGGATCAGCAAGCTTGTCTGATGCCGAGGCCTGGGCCATAGATACGCACCCATTCTTATGACAGCGATGCCAATGTTAAAGTCACTGGCACTGTCGTTCAAAGTGACAGAAAGCATGTACTCGGCCTTACCCGCACGCCGATGACGCTGATCCACGTGACATCTTGCTCCTATGATTAGACTCTCTCACACAGATCACTTTGGGCAGCTTCGACCTTGACAATCGTAGGTAGCAGACTTGAATTAATAACTTGATCGACCTTGCTAGCACAGCTTTTGGTCTCGACTACTTTGGTCGTCCATCAATACTGTACATTCAAAACTGATTCGCACCCTTCGTCAATGGCTAACAATACTAATGCAACAAGTTCCTCAAACTAGGACTTGCGCTTGCTCCATTCGTTCTCACATCCACTGATCCGTCTCGTGGTGTTGCTGCTCTGACAAGTCCTGGAGGAGGACTGCCATGCCCAATATTACCGCCAGGGATCTGTTGTCCGTTGGTGATTGGCGCTAGAACTGGTGCATGATGCTGATGATGCACTCCGTGAACTCCATTGCTCAAAGGTACGGGGTGATGACGTTGACCCTGTGCTTGTCCGTTAGGCTGCGCAAAGGTAGGCGGTGTGCCGTGGCCGAAGGTTGGCACGCTTCCTGGAGTGTAGCCGTTCGGCTGTGCATGTGGGACTTGATACTGTCCAGGGTATGCTTGAGGAGCCGGAGGGTGCATTTGACCCACTGCCTCCACTGGTGCTGCCGGTTGCACTGGAGTTGCTGCGTGGGCCGAAGTTTGAGCCTGTGGCTGCGGGTTTTGGTTTGCGATTCCTGTACCCCAACCTATCTGGAGGGGAAACTGCTTCGGGGGTGACAAAGAGATTCTTTTTCGAGTTGAGGAAGGCGACGGTGATGGTTCTTGCGGAGCATTAATCCGCTTAAAATGACACTTGTTGCATCTGTAGCCCTTGAGATTATCCTCACTGCGTGTCGTGACTGGCGTCTGGGCTTGGACTCTTTTCAACGTCTCTTCAGCAGTCCACCATCTGGGACTGATATCAGTATGGCACTTGATACACGTCTTTGTAGGCTCATCTTCAGCAGAGCTCACGCCGTCCATTTCATCGGTCCTAGAAGCTCCTGCTGGTGAGTCGCGTGCCGATCGCGCCATGTTGCTTGCTGTAGAAATGCGACGATTAGCTGTTGCGTTAGCGGGAACAGCCTGTGAAGCTAGTTTCGTCGATTGACTGAGCAAGTTGGCTTTCCGAGCGGTTCCAGTGAGAGTTGGGTCTGCCTGTTTGTAATTCTCAACAAAAACCTGCAAAGCATTTTGGCTTTCGTCGTCGGCAACCTCACTGATCGGGTGGACCGGAGTCTTGATGGTATGTTCCTTACACCAGATAGCGGCTGTGAGAGATCCGCTTTCGCCGCCAATGGTTGCCGTGATGACTTGGTCTTTGCGTGAGCCCTTGACTGGTGTCACATCGAAGCCCAATGTGTACCCGGCCTGTATCGCGCAGCCAACATGGAAGTTGGCACGACATTGAAGACAAGAGACACAAGCGCCATGGTTATTCTTCTTGCAGACCTTGCATGTTGCCTCATATCGTTCCAATGGAATGGCACTGAATCCTTCAGCTCTTTCCAAAAGGCTGGCTTCGCTGAACTTGATCTCGGGCGTCCATATCGCGCATTGGACGTGGACCCAGTTGTTACCGTCGGTGCGCTTGAGTGGCTCTCTAGGGTTGCTGGGCCGGTTGAGAGAGGCTTGCTTCTTGTTGTATTCCAGCTGCACACTGTCCATGAGCTCCTTCTCGAGTCTCTCCTTTTCGCGCTCCCGGTCTGACTTCTTCTTGTGGGTAACTCTGGGCGTCTCGAGCATCTCGTGGATCGTCTCTTCGATCGGGCAGAGTGTGCACATATACTCAGTGGACACTGCTGGCGTCCTATCGTTGGTGCATTGGTCGCAGACCCACTTTGTTGGCACATTCTGGCTTGAGAGACCATAACACCTCTTGTGTACACTGAGCTTGCAGTGCGAACACACCATGGGGCGCTCTCCTGCTGAGTCGAGAACGTTGCAGACGAAACACGGTAGTTCTCTCCATCTAGGTTGATCGGGCACGATCGGTGGAGGAGGGGGTGTCGGAAGCTTGGGTGCCTTCTTCTTCTCGACGCCTTCAGGTGCAAGCTTGGTCTTCTTTTTCGGCGGCTCCGCTCCTTCAACTGATTGAAGGACAATGGTCGGATCTTCCGGTGCAGCTTCGTTTGAAGCCAGAATCTCGCGCACAACCTCTTCGTCGAGCTTGCGCTTCCAGGCGCGTCCACCAGCCTGAACAGCCTTCTTAGTGACTTCGTCGATATCTTCCCAGACGATCGCGTATCGCCTCCAGAGTCCAGCGCATCTTCCGCACAGTGCCAAAAGCAAACGATTGCCCTTGTCTTTGCTAGCTTTGCCTTCACCCGAAGGCACAGTCTGGCCAGGAGTAACACCAGGGGCTCTGCGCCACTGTCGAGAATGTCGTGTAGAACAATGCTTGCACTGAAATCCTCTCTTCTGGGTTCGTGCTTTGTCGGTGTCGAAGGCAGAGTCATCCAAGTCATCGGCGACCTCAGCTTGGAGCTTACCAGCAGGATCCATGTTCTGGCGTTTCCGTCCCTTGCGACCTCCGTAGTTGTCCCATATCTGTCGACCACGTGGTGTTTTCTTCCAAAGATAGTAAAAGCGAATAATCGTAGATGTAGGGTGGTGAGTTTTCATATGCAGCCGGACCAATCGGTGCTCTGAACCGTATTTCTGCACGCCATCTTCGAACCTCTTCAACTCATCTGGCGTAAGTAGAGGTTCTTTGAGATCCTTGACCTTGTCGACCTTGGACAACTGTTCGATTGCCTTGTCTGCGTTGTACTTATGCAGAATCAAGAGCTCAAGCGCCTTATCTTGAAGATTGGAGCTCCAAGTATGCAATTTGAGCGACTTCGCAAGAGCTTTGGCACGGTCCATGAATTTGTCGATGAATTCCTCGTTCGAGGCCGGAGCATGTTCATCGTCTTCTTCCGGCATTTTGAACATGAGTCGAGCCGTATTCCTCGGGTCGTCGTTGTCGTAATCCTCTCCTCGATGGACATAACCTGGAGGCTCGTCTTGGACCCATTTCGGACGCTTTTCTCGTTCTTTCCGATCCGCCTCAATTGCGGCCAGAGTGTCTTTTGTAAGTTTTGTGTCCTTCTTTTGGCCACCACCCTTGACGAAACGCTTCTTGATATCAGCCGGTTTGACCAGTTCAACCGGCCTACCATGCCACACGTTCACATTCGCCTGGTGACGCGGTCCCAGGCGCGAGCTAGCTCTCGGGTAAATGGCACGGTCGTCGTACTGCAGTGCATCCTCAACTCTGCAGTGGATACCCAAGTACCGGAAAGGCCACATTTTGGCCATGGCAATTTCAGCTTGAGTACCAGGGTGCTGATCAGTAGCGACATCAGGACCACTAGGGCTTGGTGCTCGCGTGCTTGCTGTCAGTGCAGGATCTTCTTCCTCTTCTTCAACGACTTCTTCCTCTTCATCAATGCCACCGAGAGGAGTGTTACGTGCCTCAAGCCTCCTCTCTGCAGCACGACCACAAGGACCACACGCCCAAGCAAAACCACGTGTAGGCTTTTTGGGCAATGGTGGTCGGACGCAGTTCATGTGGTAACAGTTGCCGCAGATTGCGCAGTCAACAGAGTCATTGCTGGGAGCAAGGTTAGCGATGCTTTTTGGTTGTTGCATGTGATGTTCGTACCTTGCACAGTATTGCGTGCATCGCTTACAGAGCTTGACTGCCGCTGTGAGCTCCTTGACTCTATTGGTCTCGACAGCGATGAACTTCCATCTCTCATCCAAAGCTCGCTTGACCTTATCCGGAACATTGATGATTTGGGAAGTTGGAATCACCTCGTAAAATCGGCGGATGAAGCGATCAAATATTTGACTGAACCAAAAACAATTCGTGCCTTTGCGATACTCGTCAAGGTTGTCGATTTCTGACCGATGGAGAATCTGACACTTTCCACGCAGAGATGTGAGGGGGCAAACGTCAGAGTGCATGGTACCGTATACAAGACGGCTGTCGTTATTGAGTCGCTGTACGTCGCGCGGACGGTAGAACCAATTCACCCGGATCGAATCTACGGGAGATTTCGGATCGTCAGAGTTGGTGTGTAGAAATTCCATGATTCTGCAGAGGTAATAAGGGTCACCAGGTGGTTCGCAGACGAGGTATACGTGATCTAGAGGTTTTCATTAGCCGTACGAAACGTAAAAAGCAGAGATAACAAAACATTCTTACCATCGACGTATAATACCGTGCCATCGTCTGCAACAAGTCCGCCTTTCTTCAGAACTCCCTTTGACTTTTCAAAAGTCATCATGTTAGACCCACGAGACATGTTTGCCAACGGGGTGGAAGATGCCGGTCGCTTTGCAGTGGGTTGCGCAGCCGCATTTGCAGTGGTGTTACCAGATCCTGATGCAACGATGGCAGTGTTGGCGGCACCGGCTGCCTTGCGCTTCTTGGGAGGGGCAGTCGAAAAAGTGGAAGTTTCAGGAATTGTCTCTTTGCCAGAAGCAGATGGCGACCTCTCGTCTTGGTCTGCACCATTGACTCGAACAAATGAAGGATCAGCAGTGGCCTTCTTAGTCTCCGTCGCAACTTGTTGATTCCGCTTTGAATCACCGACCGTGGCGTTTTTGGCAGATGCAGGCTTGGCTGGTGGCGGGGGGACTTCGAAATCCATATCTTGATCCTCTGCATAATTTGGTCGAGGGCGGTTGCGTGAGCGTGTTCCATATGGCATCGCGTCGCCCATCGCAACGTCTGAAAGAATCTGTGCTGATGCCAGTTCTGATGGACGCGATGATGATTGTCGTGAATTTGACTCAGTGGGCTGATCAGTAGTGGCAGGAGCTGGAGTCTGCGAGGTACTCATGATTTCATGCGAAGTGTCATCTGTTATGTTCTCGACTTTGATGGTGCTGTTGCCAGACGGCTCAACAGGAGAACGAGAGCCTGCATCATTCATGGCGCTGGACGCGCGGTAATCCATGTCGTGAAGCCAGCGACGCCAGCAGAACGTCGAGATGCTGGCGGACTGCTCCACGGACGGGGTGAGTTAAATGTATTGAGGAACTCTCTCCCGCGGGCGAGATGTAAATGTCAAGGATGTATCATACGATACTGGTGATGGTGAGTGGGAATGATCAAGAAGGATGGAAGATGTCAAGAGACTGAGAGAGACAACATGCGTGTCGGAGAGCACGGGTATTGGCCCGAACGAAGCTGGTTGCGCGCGCGTGTCAGTTAGGGTATTTGACTGTACCGGCAAGCGGAAATTCAAGCGAGGGCGAGAACGTCGGAGCTGGGTTTGGTTGCAACAGAAATTTGGGGGAGCGTGGTCACGAAGTTGATGGCAGTGACGAAGGACGGAGAAAAGTGAACATTGATGAAGAAGCCCATCGGATCAGAGGCCCCCCCTGTCCGTCTCTGGTAATCGCGGTATTTATTGTTACTGTACCTAAATTCGAACGCCCTCTCTTGATCCCTCGTTGATACTCTTGCAATGCCAAGGCTTGCACAGGTCGCTTCCGCCTTGCCGGTCCCCATCTGACAACATCAAAAGACATCAGGTCTTGATCCGGGCCTCATATGACCATCCTTCGACTTGCAACAGATTCCTCACTCAGCTAGTCGCGGATCCATGTAAGGCTCTTCGTATGCCAGATGATAGAGTTGATCGCATTTTCTCGGCTTCAACGGCCGTTTTCGTCCAAAAAGAGATAACCTTCTGCGAACGCGGCCGACGGCTGGGAGATCGCGACTGGCATCCAAAAACCATCGAATGTCAAATGCTCGAGGAGATCCATCACTTTCCGTGATGTTTTCCTCCAAATGCAGCTCGGTCGCAGTCAATTTCGCTCACTTGTATTATGATTGCACTGAAACCAAATTTGTTCCCAAGGCGCGCTCAAGCCAGCCTGATTCTTTGTATGCCTACGTCAGTGTTTGACTTGATCGCATGAGTAGCTATCCTCGATTGATGGCTATCTCAATCTTCAAGAGTAACCTGCTTTCTAACAGTACTCTT
The DNA here is from genome assembly GCA_026538705.1 of Aureobasidium sp. GC_Fusr_1. Classification (NCBI taxonomy): domain Eukaryota; kingdom Fungi; phylum Ascomycota; class Dothideomycetes; order Dothideales; family Saccotheciaceae; genus Aureobasidium; species Aureobasidium sp. GC_Fusr_1. The sequence goes on along the minus strand of JALPCE010000025.1, from coordinate 30,678 downwards.
GCGAAACTGCGACCTTGTGAAATTAATGTTCGTGTGCCTTGCATCTACGACAGCAGCGACCGAATATCGAGCAGTGTGTCCGCTACAACCAGACTGATTGTGACAGAACATGTGACAGCAGCCTGATCCAGGGTGAGATGATCTGAAAACACTGCGGTTCTTTGGTACACTTCATCATTTGCACGATTATGTCGCGTTTTTGGCAGGAACTTGAAGGGTCAAGTTGTCGTCGCCCAGATCTGCAGATAGCCGAGCCAATCACATGCACGATGATGTTTGTGGGCACTCCACTTTTTCTCGACTTCAGCTCGAACCTCACGTTGTGCTGGCACGCACCGCGCATGGCCATTCGACGGTACACGAACGTAGCACAGTCTACTTCAAGCTTTTGGAAACATTGGCCTGACTTGACAAGATATTGTTTGTACGGAAATCGGCACAGTAAAACATCAACAGGCCTGACTCGCATTTGGCTCGGACGAAAAACAAGGGTCCGATTGAGATGGGTTGCCAAATGAACGGACGGTATCGTTGGGTCCGTCACGCGGGCCAGCATCCACCCGTGATCCATCCTCTTAGTAAATGTACCTGAAATTCCCATTTTCACTGGCAATGTCAGTATTCCGTTTTGTGTCTTCTTGCAGTTGATAGTGGTCTTACCGATCAGTCAAATCTGCAAAAGCGGTCGCATTCAGGTCTCTACCCTCCAAACCACCAGGCAAAGCACTCTGAATTCTGTCGCGACGGCGATTTTCTCTGCTCAAAAGCATGCGCAGCAAGAGGATGACACAGACTTCAATCAAGTGGCTTACGATCATGCTCCAAATGCCGAGCTCGTAGCGAGGACTCTGCGACTGTTTGTAGAAGAATGGTCCTGCGATGTTGCCTGTGCAATACTGTGGTAAGGATAGTCAGTATAGTCAGGATTCGGTAGGTCTAATTCACTTACCCCAAGGAAGAGTATGGCGTTTGTCACAACTTTCTTGGAATGCCCAGCCTGTTGATGTCAGTAATGGCGAGAGTCAAATTTTGTTCTTGTTTGTTGAGAACTTACGACATTGGCAGTGGTCAAAGACAGGATCATAACAAAAGCTGCATTGTAGGGGCTGACTCTAGAATCAGTATGGCTGTCTTTGATGGTACTTGAACCGACTCACCCAGTCAGGTAATAGCAAATCAATCTTCCAGCTTTATTGTCGGCAGCCAAAAACGCTGCTAAAGTCAGACTATCCGTTTTTCTTGAGCTGATACTTGAGACCTACCGAGTCCGAAAGATCCACTAATATTCGGTAGCAAGAACAGAAGGATGAAGTAGCATCTTGTCTGACTGCCTTTGGATGCAAACTTGTCGTTCAAGAACACACATGTGAGGATACTGATGGCTATGAAAATGCCTAGGGAAGTCAGAGAGAGTTCCTTAACAGTCCTAGATGCTTACCGTAAGGAACCTGCATCAGCGTCGTGACGAGAGTGCTAAACCCGAAGCCCTTGATGATGATGGTGCCAAAGTTGGAAATACCACCATTTCTGCACAGTGTTAGTACAATCTAGAACACTGTGTTCGACAAGGTAGCTGTACGGGATATTACCCACGACACCTAGTATGAAGAATAGGGGGGTCTTATAACTAAGATCAAGAGTGTGGTCAGCAGAGTTCTCATGGTAGACAACATACCGCTTCCGAACAGCCATCAAGGTTACTCGTATTGTCCATCGAAAGGCAGTAATCTGACACAGATCTACTGATCACCACGGAGAGCTCATTTCTTCTCCAGCTCTCACTGGACGTCAGTGGTTATGTCATATACTGCTGCCTCTCAACAGAGGGATCAACCAAACCTACCGGAACGAGTAACCTTCGACGACTACGACTCAACTGATGATATACGTACTCGGTAAATACTTCGCGGACCTGATACCACTTCAGATGCTTGTTCTCAATACCAGTCTGGTTGTCTCTCAGTCTTTCCACTGCTATCCTCTTTTCTCTTTCGTTGAGGCCTTTGGCGGTGACCGGACTGTCTGGAAGAAAGATCATCATCACTACACCCCACACACAACAGAGAGCTCCGATGATAAGGAACTCAAATTTCCAGGAGGGCAAGCCTGCTTTGATGTGACCAATACTAGGAGATGTCAGCTCGGTCCATGTCACATCAACTCCTGGGTGCTTACCCATAACCTAGCAGACCGCCCAGGGCAATGCCGAATCCATTGGCAGTATACCAAAGACCCATCCTAATGGGTTGCTGACGTCTCGAATACCACATGGACGTAATGATCATGAATGCCGGATCTGAGCATGCTTCTGCAGCACCCGAAAGAGCTCTCAGAACAGCTAGAGTGGTAAAGTTCCTCGCCGCCGCCTGACACATAAGCAAAGCTCCCCACATAAAGATATTAGCTCCCAGGTATTTTCCAATCGGGAACCTCTGCATCAAGAAATTGGTGGGCAAAGCCCAAATTAAGAAGCCAAAATAGAAGATGGAAGATAGCCAGCTGTATTGTTGGCCATGGATCTTCAGGTCTTCGCGGATGCCAAAGATGGCGGCATAACTGAGTGTTGTCTTGTCGATGTAGAAGAAGGCGTAGCAGACAGCTAGGTATGGCAAGATCATAAAATCAATCTTCCTGACTACTCTTGCTTCCTCGGCTGGATCGATGGGCTCGTGAGCTTGTGAGGCGAAGAGTCTTTGGGCGACATCGCCATCCTCTTTCAGGTTGATCTTCTTCCACTCGGTGGGTTCTTCTATGGCATTGATGTTCTCATGGTGTTCTACACCATGTTTTGCTTCGTTCTTGCTATCAAGACTGCCTTGATAGGGCTCACTCCGAGAAATGGCATCAGCCTGTTGAGAGCGTGACAGAAATCGCATGCTGAAGTTTGACAACAAAGGTGCAAGGTTGGGCAAAAGCTCAAGTGGCCACTCGACTCCTACATATGTTTGCTAGCTACTGCTGATCTACTGCATTTTCCCGTTTGTATTGTAGTATTCTATCCAATTAGTCCCGGTTGTATACCTTTGCATCTCCACACAACCCCGCACACTCATGCCCCAGATCTGCAGTACAGTAGACAGGATCGGCGAGAAGTGCGTAGTGAGGTAAAGAGCGGCAATAGCGATTAGGTCACAGATGCACGATTTGAGAGCTTGTGATTGCCAGTAATTGGCATCCTGACGGTGCTGAGATGAAACCAAAAAGTGCAAATTACAAATGGGTATAAAACAATGCTATTAATCACGCTTGTCGAAGGGTATCCAGGCTGGCATCCAATACTCCTTATTTCCAAATCTTCCATCCTGGCTTTTTTGCAACTTCTTGCTGTCCAAGTGACTTTTCTCCAATACTTGGTCTTTCTTCGTGTCCCTGTGCACCGCTCCTACCGAAGATGCGATCAGCAACACTTGGCCTGCGGCCTCGCTGTTGCTGTTGATAGTGTTCATCTTCCAGTTCTGACTCGACGAAGCTTCCTTCTGTGTCAGTATATCCATCGTCGAGCCTGTGATCGTTGGTGTCGAGGCCACTCTGTTGCCGACGTCCAAATGGATTCCATGAGCGTTTGTCACGAGTAGGCAGCTCTGAAGGATGAGGTTCAGTTGGGGGTTGGATCGAGGCTTCGCGAGCTTTGTCGTTCTCCGTGCCCGTCAAGGCAGGATGTCGATGGCGAGAAGGAGGTGGCCCGATCTCCTTGTTGAATCCGCCCGTGGCCGAAGGTCCGTCATGACCATGAGGATGACCTCGGTGTCTAGTATGCGCAGCTGGCTGACGTTCGGTGGTCCGCAGTCGCGAGTTGAGAGCTCTGTCATCCAACCTTCTGGTCAGCGGCCCATCAAGGCTGTCTGAGCTACTGCGGCTATCACCGCTGACGGAGGAGTGCTCGTCGAAACTGCGTGATCTGTGCACCGTTTTACCTCTCAGATGATCCATCATCGAAGCACCCCTGGATTTGAATCTGGCCGTGTTTATGTCGGCATTACCTTCGTACCACAAAGCAGGCACTAACAACCTGTATGGTATGGTCACACCTGCAGGATCTCTTTGATCGACCTCCATGTTTAGACAGATATCAAGCCCACTCTCGAGGTTGATATGTCCGAATTGCTCGCCTTCTGGCCCGCCTTTGGCACTTGCTTTGAGTGCATCTTTCTCGGAGAGGTCTGTAGGTCTCCTATGGAAATTATTGGTCGGTCTGGGGTGTGTTTGCGGAAAGTAAGATCCGCCATTGTCGTGAGTACGCGACAAAGCGCCGTCTCTTGTCTCATCTGGCCCATATGCCTCCATCGAATGAACTTCGCCTGTCGACGCAACTGGCGGACGTTCTTTCGCTGACGCACCTGAGAGTCTCCGCACTAGATTACCGGGACGAAAGCCGCCTCCATTAGTGGATGCAGACCTCGCCATTGCACCAGGCGGGTATTGGCGATAGTCTGGCAGTCTATCTGGCGAGTGCAAGGGTTGCCGTTCCGGGCTCGGAGAAGGAGGCGGCGTAGAGCCTGGAATGTACTCTCTAATGCTGCAGAAGTTTCTCCTAGGTAGGAGATGGAGGTTGTTTCGAGCTTTACCATTAACATCCTGCTCGAACATGGGGATCATGTCCTCGTCGGTCTCTGCATCCAGATGATGAATTTTGTTACGCTTGTTAAGCACATCGCCCATGATGTTTGGCGGAGGTGTGTTGACAATGGCAGAGGAAACGACGTTGGACATGTAACGATGGTCTCTGTCTTTGGGGACTCCCAGCTTCTTCTTGGTGTAGAATTGTCCCACTGCACCCAAATGTACGTCACCTCCAAGAATGGTGATTCGTACAGACTTGCTGGCTGCAAGCTCTTGCAGCTCTTGAATGAACCAGTTTCTTTCTGGTTTGTGGTGCTTGGCAGTCCAATGGTCATCCAGGTCATCCAGAATCTCAACACCACCGTCAAATTTGTTGATGAATCCGCCCAGGAGACCCGTCCGGCCAATGGCTTTGATAGGATCCATAATCCTCGATGTCAATATGTTTTCCAGGAAGTTGAGCCTTGGATATGCGATCGGAACACCGAGTAGGACGATGAGATGCTTGGTTTCTCCTTTGACGATTTCTGATCGACATCGGTTGAACACGATGTCATAGCTTTCCTGACTCAGGATCTCGTCTCTCATCCTTTCCGTCCGGCAGTCCAAGCCTAAGAATGCAACCTTTCGGCCGAGGAACATAAACACACTGCGACTGACCTCATTGATGTAGGGTCCTGGAGATGCACCCAATACCCATGAAGGCTCATCGCGTTGGGTCTCAGATACTACACTCTGGTGTTGGAAAAGCATGTAGTACTTGAAGGCAACTGCGCCTAAGCCAGTGAATATCCTGGTACTCATGAAATGATGAGGATAGGATCCGTAACCCTGGGACTAGTTAGCACAAGCAGATGACGGCCATCGTCAAACTTACATCGATGATATCATGATCGTCCCAGATATTCACCATTGGAATCTGGCTGTTGGCCATACCAAACAGACCTTGGGAAAACCACATACTATACCTGTCAAGGTAGAATGTCTCAAGCTCGTCTTGCATCTCTTCCGTGAAGTCGGCTCTGTGCTTGTGTTCCGGGTTTTTGGTTTGTAGCCACTCTTTGAAGTATACTGTGTCGCGCATGGCAGCATCGTTGTAGATTTGGTCTCCACCACCGAGCATGACATGGAAAGGCCGCGACAGATGCTTGTTCAAGACATCTCGCCAAAGAGGATCTGGCCCTGTGAACTCATTTGAGTTTACGGACAAGCTGAAGCCATTGCAAGAATGGAACATGATGTTCATGCTTTGACCTCTCCCAGGAACCCAGAAACCGATAGCTGGACCCCGATTAATCCGATACGCAACTCGCGCTTGTTTTAAGCCAAGCTCAATCTCAAGATTGAATCGCCAGAAAGTAACACCACGCTCTCTGTGCAAACGAACAGCCTTGACTTCGCGATACTTGCCAGCTTTCTCGCCGTCGCGAGCTCGAATCCGGGGTCTGTCGGGCACATTGTCAGAACTTTGGGTTTGTTGAGGTCCTTGGCCGGTTGATCGTGTTAGCTCAAATAGACCAGACTCGTCCTCAACCCGAGAAACGTCAGCGCCATCCTCAAGAGCAGTCACAGGCCTCACGAAAAGTGGCTTTCCAGTTCGAGAGACTTTCATTTGGCCAGCGATCGGATCCAGGTACTCGGATGGTGGGTTCTGTTGGTGCTCTGCTGATAAAGGTGGCAACAGTTCCATCGATTGCGCGAACAACCGAAGTGTTGGAATCTCCTCATACGAGGAGTGCTCATCCTGAGTCACAATCATCACAGTGCCTCTCCATATCTCTTTCTCGGTATGACCAGTACGGTTTGACTGCGACGTCTTCTCTCGACGCATACCGGTATAACGTAGCAATGGGCCGCATTTCAGGAACAGCGGGGGTCGGAAAGTCTTTGCTGGTTCGTCATAGGCCCCATCATACACGCCTGACCTGTTTTGAGTGGGATTACTTTTTTGCGACCCTCTACCCTCCCACCAAGGATCGTTCTTGTTAGCAGTAGCTTGTACTGGGTCTTGAACATCGTGATCTTCTGCGAACAATCTTGCTACACCCGCCTGACGCCATTCTTGGAGCTCGGGTCTTTTTCGATAGGTGCCATCCTTATGCTGATGTCGATGAAACAAGTTACTGACATCGTGGTGATTGTGACGCTTCGTGGGTTGGTCATCCTGGGGAGGAGCTATGGGTTGGACGTTAAAGAAACCTACGTGGTCTCTCGCATCCTGTCCTCCAGTGGTTTGAGGAGGGATTTTATAAGCGGGTCCATGCTTGTGGCCATTCCTGACGGATTTGGGTGGGACGGGGTCCGGGTCCTGGTGTCGGACAGCAGCTCTGACATCTCCACCTGCTCCTACACGAGAAGTATGCAGAGATTGTTGGGCGACAGGGACATGTGACGAATTGTCTTGGCTTGCAGGCTGGCCTCGAAAGTCGGTATGCTGGTTGGCCTTCTGATGCCTGTCACGGCTACCCAAGCGAGCTTCGTCATAGTGACTAGACGAGCGCCGACCACGCCCATGGCTGCCAACGTCAGTATATTCGTGAGCGCTGTGGGTTGGTATAGCAGCGGCAGCAGCGGCTCCAGCAAAGCCGGCGTCACGCGCCCGATGGCGATAGCTCTTTGAATTCGATCTTTCTGGTCGTGACTGGTCTTCGGCATGTCCTGGGTAACCAGTATGGCTGCGGCCGGCTTCTGCGGCTTGTGCTTGACCTTGCATCCTCAAGGCGTCAGAGGCACGCCTGAACTTTTGGCCAGCATTCAACTTATTCGAATTAGCGACATCAGATGGACGTCCGCCGTGATCTAGCGAGGGTCGTCCTTGTTGCATGTCTCTGTCGTACTCAGTCCCTTGCGCAGGCGCAGACGAGTATCTCCTTTCGTGGCGACGGTAGCCTGCATCTGGTTCGCGAGATAAGGGTTGCTGACCTTCGATATCGACTCTTCGAGATTGGTTCGCTGTTGATTTCTGACGAGCATGGTGCTCGGCGTTCTCAACTCGGGCTCGCTTCTCTTCTTTGCTTATGTCGTCGAGTTTGCCCACCAGTTTTTGGAGGGGTGATTTATCGGAGACAGTGCCGTGATTCGAACGATGGCGGTGTGCATGTTCGGGTGACATGGGGGACCTGTCAAGAGCGGAATTTCTGTATGACATAGCACCTTGAGTGTCGAGTGATGGAAGTTGGTCTGCACGATCCGAACCATGGTGTGCGTCTGACCTGCGGGTCCTGGGTACATGGACCGATGGATAGGAATCGTATTGCGTGGGATAGTCGGCCGGTCTGGCATAAGAGCCACTGTTTCGTCTAGCATCCATGTTGTGCCGAAAATGGAGGCTCTAGTTTCAAGGTATCAGCAGTTTTTTGACATATCACCTCTTGAGAAGGTGTAGTAGGATGTCGATTATGAGAGGCAGCGTCACAAAGAGGGCGGCGGAGGGGGTGAAGGAGAAAAGTCAGTGGTTTTGAAAGGGCTATATACAGGCAGCTTTGAAAGAAGACAGGGCGGGAAATAGATAAAAGTTGATGATTTGCAGACACGATATCATGCCAGAAGGAGAAGCGCTTGCAGCTCGGTGGCTGGTGTTTCGGAGCACGGGGCGGGCTTGGAGAGGCACCACGGCCAGGGCAACGAATCGCCTTCAGGGCTGTCGAGAGGCGTAGATTGCGACAGCACGGGTGCGGCGCGGTGTACGGTCATCAATGCGCAACCATCTAGAGTGGATCGGAAGTTGGTATGCCATTCACTACTCAAGACCCTCGGCCGTTGGGCAATTGACGCCAAGCCTGCCACCTTTGAGATGCAGCTCTCCGTGCTAACTCCGCTCTCTAGACAATGCCTTGACACGACGACCTGTATTGATCCCCCTTTCCGTCCTTTGTTCGCCAAATTTTTCATGTCTCGACCATCATGCATCTAGCGTGAATTTGACTGGACTTGCAAACACTCGACTCGATCATGCGCTTTCCTCTCTTCTTGCTCCTGCAGCTGGCAGCGTCCAGCGTCGCCCTGACCAAGCCCGATTATGACAATTATGATTATTATGCCGTACACCTTTCTCCCGACGCCTTACCAGAGACTGTAGCGACGCACCTTGGATTCCACCTCGACAGTGCTATCGACGCGCTCAAAGATCACTACGTTTTCAAGGCACCAAAGGCCTCGCAGGATGTCATACACGAAGCCAAGCAGGACCTGAAGCGTCTAAGGAGAAAGAGGCAGGCCGGATGGGATCGCCGTCATGTTCTGGACAACATTCTACTCAACAGGAAGCAAGAGCGTCGGTTGCGCCTGTTCAAGCGTGCGCCTCCACCGCAGTCGGCTGCATTGACTTTACGTGCCGACAAGCAGCTGGCCGACTCGCAGGTGCAAAAAGGACTGGACATTGCAAAGAGCTTGGATATCGAGGATCCTATCTTTATGGATCAGTGGCATTTGTACAACCCCATGCAACTTGGACACGACATCAATGTCACCGGAGTATGGCTTCAGGGTATCACGGGAAAGAATTCTACCGTCTGTATTGTAGATGATGGGCTGGATATGGATAGTGACGATCTCCGCGACAACTACTTTGCTGCCGGTTCTCATGATTTCAACGACCATGTTGACGACCCAAAACCACGACTCTCCGATGACCATCACGGCACTCGTTGCGCTGGTGAAGTTGCTGCCGTGAGGAATGACGTCTGCGGTGTAGGTGTTGCGTATGACTCCAAGATCGCTGGTGTTCGTATTCTCTCGGGCGCTCTCACCGAGTTGGACGAAGCTCTTGCTCTCAACTATGCTTATCAAGAGAATCAAATCTACTCTTGCTCGTGGGGTCCTCCAGACGATGGTCAAAGCATGGAAGCACCAGGTATTATCATCAAAAGAGCTATGGTTGCTGGCGTTCAACAAGGTCGCCAAAACCTTGGAAGCATTTTCGTCTTTGCCATTGGCAATGGAGCAGCTAACGACGACAATTGCAATTTCGATGGCTACACCAACAGTATCTACAGCGTATCTGTCGGTGGTATCGACCGCAAGGGCTTGCATCCATACTACAGTGAGAAATGTTCGGCGCAACTGGTTGTGACTTACAGCTCAGGCTCTGGCGACGCCATTCATACTACTGATGTTGGAGCAAATCAGTGCTACGTCAGCCACGGTGGTACATCAGCAGCTGGCCCACTAGTTGCAGGTATATATGCCCTGGTACTTGAAGTCAGACCCGATCTCACCTGGCGCGACATCCAATGGCTCACCGTTCTTACTGCTGTTCCAATCGATCAGCCAGAGGACGACTGGCAAGATACTCCCTTTGGACGCCGCTTCAGTCATGCTTCTGGCTATGGCAAAATCGACGCCTATGCAATCGTGGAAGCCGCTAGGAATTGGACCAATGTCAAGCCTCAAGCATGGTTCTTCTCACCTTGGATGCATGTCAGACACGATATCCCCGAGGGCGAGCAAGGAATAGCTTCCAGCTTTGAGATTACCGAACAAATGCTCAAAGACGCTAATTTAGAACGTATCGAGCATGTCACAGTAACCATGAATGTGGAACACACTCGCCGTGGTGACCTTAGTGTCGAGCTGCGCTCGCCCGAGGGTATCGTCTCACACATTGCAACTTCCCGTCGTAGAGACGAAACAAATTCCGGATACGACGATTGGACCTTCATGTCGGTTGCCCACTGGGGTGAGACCGGAGTGGGAAAGTGGACTGTGATTGTCAAGGACTCGACAAAGAACGGCCACACTGGCAAATTCATCGATTGGCACTTGAAGCTTTTTGGCGAGTCCATTGATGGGTCCAAGCAGGGGCTGTTGCCACTGCCCGATGAGCACGATGACGATAACCACGACATCGAGACCACCAGTGTTGGTGGAGCTACTACGAGCGTCGACCACCCTGCAGTTACTGGCGAGCCTCAAGGAAACCCAACAGACCATATCGACAGACCTGTTAACAGCAAGGTATCGACCACTACAACCACAACCCCTACAGCAGAACCAACATTAGCAACACCCGAGCCAACGTCCAAGCCTGATGCAGAGGAGGATGAAGTCAGTGAAAAGCCAGAGTCAAACTTCCTCCCGTCTCCCTTCCCCACATTCGGCGCCTCCAAGCGCACGCAAGTCTGGATCTACGGAGCATTTGCGCTCATTGCAGTCTTCTGCACATCACTCACCGTCTGGTACATTCTCACCAAACGCCGAAGACAGCGCAATGCGCGTGACGAGTACGAGTTCGAAATGCTCAACGAAGAAGACATTGACGACGAAGGTGCCAGAGCCAACGGCGCCAATGGTATGAGTGCAAAGGCAAAGGGTAAGCGAAGGGCGGGTGAACTGTATGATGCCTTTGCAGAGGACAGTGATGAAGAAGATGTGTTTAGTGTTGGAGATGATGAGGAGCACGCTCACGAGCACGATCATAGCTACAGAGACAATGATGCAGGGGATAGGCAAGGAAGCCCCAGCCGTGGGCACAGCGGAGTGCGTGGGACATGATCACCGCGAACTGCTTGCATTGGGTCGGCGTCTTTGTATAGAACCACAGGAAAGAAACAGTGTTTGGATCAGAGAATTTACAATCATGCCTGGTTAGAGGTCGTGATATTGTTATTTTGAGCATGTTCGTTTTGTGTATGGCACCGTTTCAAGGTGCTGGAGGAGTATATTGACCTAGGCTCTCCGTCTTAGCCTTATGGGCTCTTCTCTTTTGCTCTCGTTTTGATAAGGGCTTTTCCGAGCCATCTGTCGTCGTGTCTTCCACCTCGTCGGCCTTTCTCTTCTTCGCACCGTTGTCCTTGAGCTGGGCAACCTTTGTTTTATCTTTCTGAGCCTTCTTCTCATGCTGTTCTTGGGCTGTAGGCTTTTCGCCTCCGTATACAACATCTACCACGCCTCTGAAGCTGGTCCTCTTCAACTTCGCACTGACTACGACACTCCTGGCCTCTTTGCTGACAGCCTCGTAGCCGCGATCTTGAGCGAGTCCCCAGATAGCAGCCAGGTTGACGACGTCCCAGGGTGCGCGGCAGCCGACAGCTTTGGTGGCCTCGCTACTGATGATTATGCCACGACCACCTCTGGTTGCGCGAATCAAGCCGGTCGCATTGCTGATGAGGTTGCGTTTGGCGGCAGGATCGGCCAGCAGAGGCTGGCTGTATGCGATCTCGAAGCGGACGCCACGTTTGACTGCCTCGGACACGGTCTTGAACTTGAAGTGGTAGCCCAGACGCTGAGTGAGGTCGAGGGATATTAAGTCGCAATCGGCAGTGCCACAGGCATGCTGAAAGGTCTTTTCGTCGACAGGGCGCAAGGCTAGGATGTCATAGTTGTTTGACAGGGCGCCCAGACGGTTGTTGGTGGCTGATTCGGACAGGATCAGAGTGCAGCGACGGAGGATGGTCAAGGAAGCGGGCGTTTTGAACGGTAGAGGATCTGGGATCGCACAAGACTATTGGATCTTAGCATGAGGATTTGAAGTTATGGTGAGCGAGACTGACAAGATCTGATGGCAGTCTGCCAGAGATGGTGTGGTTCAAGGCGATGACATTGTATCCTACTGGTGAACATTAGCTACAATTCAAACCAAAGTAGAGTGAATGCGCTCACACTCGCTGAGAAAGGCCAGAGTCTTGGACAAGTCAGCGTCGCTGGTCGACGGATTGTAGTCGACATTTAGGTCGTAAAACATGGCTCATGGTTTGGTCAGTCCATGGTTGATGGTGTGGTGGACATTCACATGTCAAACTTCTGGGGTCTTGAGAATTCGAGCAAGAGGGACGATCCTCATGACTCGCGACAGCATTCATTTGGAGCAAGAACGAGAGCCTTTGCAATTACCTCAACTAGACCTTTTGAAACGAAAAAGGTAAATAGTTAGCTTAGGTAGTCACTCATCTGATAGCGTAGCTTCCCAATCCAAATACCTCGTAGTCAACGTCAATTGCTTAAGCAGTTCAGGTGCGCGAGTCAGGAAAGAGCCCACGGCTTTTGCAAGCCACCGCGACTGCAGAGTTGCGCCATGTCTGGTGCAGCAGCAGCGGCTTTGCTGTGCTCCACCTCGATCACCACAACATCCACATTTTACCCCTCGCTCACCAAAGACCATCGCTGTCTACGCAGCCTCGTCCACCTCTTGCTGCTTTGCGCACTGTTTCTGTCCACCGCGCGCGCCTGCCACATCAGCCAACGGCCATTGCTGCCCAGCATGGCTCGCGTCTACGCCGACGTCAACCAGCACATGCCTCGCGCATACTGGGACTACGACAGTGTCAACATCTCTTGGGGTGTCCTGGAGAACTACGAAGTCGTTCGCAAGATTGGTGCGCCTGCCCGTCCGCTTGCTGCCATACCATAAGCTAACCTTGGCGGCCAGGCCGCGGAAAGTACTCGGAAGTCTTTGAGGGCATCAACGTCGTCAACTACCAAAAATGCGTCATCAAGGTTCTCAAGCCTGTCAAGAAGAAGAAGATCAAGCGTGAGATCAAGATCCTTCAAAACCTAAGTGGAGGCCCCAACATTGTTGGTCTGCTCGATGTTGTGCGCGACAGCCAGGTGAGTTTGTCTCTCTACTCAATCTGACCTCTTCTAACATTGTTTCTTGTAGAGTAAGACCCCCTCCCTCATCTTCGAGTACGTCAACAACACCGACTTCCGAAGCCTCTACCCAAAGTTCGCCGATATCGACGTCAGATACTACATCTTTGAGCTGCTCAAGGTGATTGATACACCCCTAGGGACGGCTCTTCCATTCACTAACCACAATCTAGGCCCTCGACTTCTGCCACAGCAAGGGTATCATGCACCGCGATGTCAAGCCTCACAATGTTATGATTGATCACGAGAAGAAGAAGCTGCGTCTGATCGATTGGGGTCTTGCCGAGTTCTACCACGCCGGAACAGAGTACAACGTCCGCGTCGCTTCGCGTTACTTCAAGGGACCTGAGCTCTTGGTCGACTACCAAGAGTACGACTACTCGCTCGACATGTGGTCTCTGGGTGCCATGTTTGCTTCCATGATCTTCCGCAAAGAACCCTTCTTCCACGGTAACAGCAACTCCGATCAGCTCGTCAAGATCGCCAAGGTTCTGGGCACTGAGGACCTATTCGACTACCTCGACAAATACGACATCGAGCTTGACGCACAGTACGACGACATTCTGGGTAGATTCCCCAAGAAGAACTGGCACAGCTTTGTCAATGCAGACAACCAACGCTTTGTCAGCAACGATGCCATTGACTTCCTGGATAACCTCCTCAAATACGACCATCAGGCAAGTACTCGACCTTCCTAATCAACTAATGCAGCGACTAACAGTTTTCAGGAACGATTGACTGCTAAAGAGGCCATGGCTCACGCCTACTTCAACCCTGTCAGGCAAGCCGCGCAGCAAAACTCGTCTACCGCGCATACCTGATGATGAGATGTAACGGCTGTCTGAGCCCAAAGGCTAGCAGACACAAGTATCTCGAACTCGCATTTTTAGTCACGCGGAGACGACTTAGGATTATTCTTCGTGTATCGATCGACTGCATACAACCAAAGCCCAGCTTGCCAATCAGCCGGTCGCATATCAGGTCAGAGGAGTGATATACCGGCGCTGAGGATTGGTATCGCGATAGGGCTAGTGGAGGAGGGCGCAGGAGGCAAGGTTTTCCTTTTCATCGTATTGTTGCTGCCGTACAAACGGACAGTACGGATCAAGAGGCCACGGGCTGTAGATATCCCATGAAGTTCTGTTTAATGCCCTTTTTGTTTCCAAAAGCACGCGATCACATTGATGTGACATGTCCTTGCTTACATAACAAGATACCGCAGCTTTGCAGAAAACGATCATTATCCCTTCCGGTTCAATGTCGACATCCGCCTTGTCGAAGGAGGAGCCAGTCAGTTGCATTATCTTTGAGTCATCTTGAAGGCAGCTTAGGTAGATGCAGTGATAAGCCAGGCAGTTGTATGCGTAGAGGAGGGGTAGCAGATAATACCGACAGGGTGGGCAGGGCAGCTTGCATGAGTCAGGGAAACAAGTGAGTCAGGGAAACGAGCTTCAGAATTAACTCCGCGATGGCCTGCACTTCCACCGTCTTGCAATCGAACTCAGTCCAACACAGACCATCAAGATACTTTCGCGAGCGCTATACAGGAGCGCTTTGGTCGTACGGCCTGTTTTCCTACATCGCACAAGAGGTTTCGCAAAGATGGCTCTCAATGCAGCTTCGCACAACATTCGTGAGCACAAACACTCTTTTTTCTCTACAGTTGAACCAAGTCTAGTCGCTAACACTCAGCAACAGCGGGCGAGAAGACCGGCCCCGTGAGCGGTCAGCCGCCAGCACTGTCGGCTGAGACCACCGAGGCTCTCATCTCATCCGCCGAGAAGGATCCCCAAGGCCAAAATGCCCCCGGTCAGGACGGTGGTGACGCCGAGGCACCCAAGAAGCAGAAGACCGAGAAAGAGCGTACGCAGTCACATCAAGAGATCAGGAAGACCGGGGATCTGACACAAAGCAGTTGCGAAGGAGAGAGCCAAGGCTGAAAAGGCACGCAAGTTCGCCGAGAAGCAGGCAAAGCAGACTGCTGCTGCTCCTGCCGCAAAGGCCAAGGAGAAGAAGCCCAAGGTCAAGGAGGAGGCTCTGCCCAAGTACGTCGAGGAGACGCCCAAGGGAGAGAAGAAGAGTAAGGAAACACCCGGATTGATGCGAGCGAGAACAAGGGACTGACAAGACACAGTCCTCAAGCCCCTAGATGACGAATACCACAAGGCCTACATTCCCTCTGTCGTCGAATCAGCATGGTACGACTGGTGGGAGAAGGAAGGCTTCCACGAGCCCGAATTTGGTGCCGATGGAAACGTCAAGCCTCGCGGTTACTTCGTTATTTCTGAGCCTCCACCAAACGTTACTGGTGCTCTACACTGCGGTCACGCTCTTGCCACGTCTCTCCAGGACACCTTGATCCGCTGGAACAGAATGAGAGGCTACACCACACTCTACTTGCCTGGATGCGACCACGCTGGTATCTCAACTCAGAGCGTTGTCGAGAAGATGCTCTATCGCCGCAGTCAGCAAACGAGGCACGACTTAGGACGCGAAAAGTTCGTCGAGACCGTGTGGAAGTGGAAGGAGGAGTACCACAAGAAAATCAACATTGTCCTCAAGAGAATGGGTGGCTCATTCGACTGGACTCGTGAAGCCTTCACTATGGACGCCAACCTCTCAGCTGCTGTTACCGAAACCTTCGTCAGAATGCACGAAGAGGGCTACATCTACCGGTAAGCAAAGCTCCGAGGTATTGAGACACCCTTCCTCACCGCTAATCCGCCCGTGCAACAGCTCAGGACGTCTTGTGAATTGGTGTACGCAATTGAACACTGCTCTCTCAAACCTCGAGGTTGACAACAAGGAGCTTACTGGCCGCACCCTGCTCGATGTTCCTGGTTACGAGCGTAAGGTCGAGTTTGGTGTCATCACACACTTCAAGTACGCGATTGAGGGCACAGACGAGATGATTGAGGTTGCCACCACTCGTCCTGAGACAATGCTCGGTGATACTGGTATTGCCGTTCATCCTTCAGACGAACGCTACAAGCACTTAGTCGGCAAGAAGGCAAAGCATCCATTCGTTGACCGTCTCCTCCCCATCTTCACCGATGAATATGTCGACCCCGAGTTCGGTACTGGTGCCGTCAAGATCACTCCTGCTCACGATCCTAACGATTTCAACCTCGGTACCAAGCACAAGCTTGAGTTCATCACTGTCTTGAACGACGATGGTACCATGAACAACAACGCTGGACAATTCGAAGGACAGAAGCGCTTCGATACTCGTTACACCGTTGTCGAGGAGCTCACCAAGCTCGGTCTTTTTGTCAAGAAGGAGGACAACCCCATGAAGGTCCCTCTGTGCTCCAAGTCAAAGGACGTCATCGAGCCCCTGATGAAGCCTCAATGGTGGATGAAGATGCGTGAGCTTGCCGATGCTAGTATTGATGTCGTCAAGAATGGTGAAATCAAGATCCGCCCGGAAGGTGCCGAGCGCAACTACTACCACTGGATGCGCAACATCAACGACTGGTGCTTGTCACGTCAGCTTTGGTGGGGTCACCAGATTCCTGCTTACTTCGTCAAGCTTGAAGGTCAGGAAAACGATGAGACCACGGACGACTTCTGGGTTGTTGGCAGAACCGAGGAGGAGGTCAAGCAAAAGGCCGAGAAGAAGTTCCCTGGCCAGAAGTATGAACTCGTCCGTGATCCCGACTGTCTCGACACCTGGTTCTCATCTGGCCTCTGGCCTTTCTCAACTCTGGGCTGGCCCAACAAGACTCCCGACTTCGAGAAGCTTTACCCTACATCTGTTCTGGAAACTGGATGGGACATTCTGTTCTTCTGGGTCGCAAGAATGATCATGTTCGGTCTCAAGCTCACTGGCAAGGTCCCCTTCACTGAGGTTTACTGCCACTCTCTTATCCGTGACTCGGAAGGCAGAAAGATGTCCAAGTCTCTTGGTAACGTTATCGACCCTGTCGACATTATGGAAGGTATCACTCTCCAGGAGCTCCACGACAAGTTGCTCCAAGGCAACCTTGACCCCAAGGAGGTCAAGAACGCCACCAAGTACCAGAAGGACTCGTTCCCTCAAGGTATCCCCGAGTGCGGTGCCGACGCTCTCCGTTTCTCTCTCATCCAGTACACCACTGGTGGTGGTGACATTGCTTTCGATGTCAAGGTCATGGCAGGTTACCGCCGTTTCTGTAACAAGATCTACCAGGCTACCAAGTACGTTCTCGGTAACCTGCCCGAGGGCTTTGTTCCTCAAGCAAAGGGCGGCAAGACTGGCAAGGAGTCGTTGCCCGAGCGCTGGATCTTGCACAAGTTCACCACCGCCGCCAAGGAGATCAACGAGGCTCTCGCTGCTCGTGAGTTCTCGCGTTCGACCTCGCTTGCATACCAATACTGGTACGAGAACCTGTGCGATGTCTACATTGAGAACAGCAAGGCCATCATCCGCGACGGTACCGAGGAGGAGAAGCGCAGTGCCGTTGACACTCTCTACACTGTCCTCGAGGGTGCCCTGTGCATGATTCACCCCTTCATGCCCTTCCTGACCGAAGAGCTGTGGCAGCGTCTGCCGCGCCGCCCCGAAGACAAGACCAAGAGCATTGTCGTCGCCGCATACCCCGAGCACGACGCCTCGCTCGAGGACTTTGAGAGCGAAGCCGCCTACGAAGTCATCCTCGGCTGCTCCAAGGGCGTCAGATCCCTCATGTCCGAGTACCTGATCAAGGAAGATGCAAAGGCCATTGTCCAATGCTACGACGACAAGACCTTCAAGACGGCCGCCGACGAGCAAGCCTCGATCAAGTCTCTCTCCGGCAAGGCCCTCACCAACCTCGACATCATCGGCCCCAAGGACGCCACCCCCACCGGCTGCGCCGTCTTCGCCGTCTCCTCGTCCGCCGCCGTCTTCCTCAAAGTCGCCGGCCGCGTCGACATTGACGCCGAAATCACCCGCGCCCAGCAAAAACTCCGCAAGGCTGCCGACGGCGCCACAAAGCAGCGCAAGATCCTCGACGCCGAGGGTTTCGCCGACAAGGTCTCGCACTCTGTCCTCGAGGCCGAAAAGATCAAGTTGCAGGATTTGATGGCCGAGCAGAAGAATTACGAGGAGAGTATTGCTCAGTTTGAGAAGCTCAAGCTTTGATAACTAGATTGTTTCGGTTTTTTTCTTTTTCGGCTTGGTTCCTTTTTGCTAGTTACATGTCCAAAATGAACGTTGTTGTTGAAAGCCATTTCTTTTTTTGGGTTCCATTGTTCAAAAGTGTTTCAGGTCTGTTGAGAGAAATGTGAAGACTCCGTCTCCCAAACACATTGTAGGGCTGTCATGTGTCTATTAAATTTCACAGCTGAGTTCAGATCAGGGACGATGTTCAGAGCCTTTCACTGAAAGTTGCGCTGTTGCTCAAAGGCACCATGCGTTGCTATAGCCAAAGGAAATTTGATGCAAGCACATGAGAAGGGGAAAAGTGGAAGTAAACAAGCATATGTTTCATATGATATGTACAACCAAACACTGCTATGCATATTCCATCCCAGCCAAAGAAGGTGGTGTGTCGGGTCATGATGTCGTGCTGTAGTATGCTGCATAAAAGTGAAGGACAAGGAGCAGCCAAATGATGAGATGCCCAAGTGCCTGGCCCTCCAGCAGGTCCCGCTTCAAGCCAATCGGAACCCCTTTTTAGGTTTTTGCGTGCAAACGATCTCGCTGTCGTCGTTGATGCCGCTTGTGTCTAGGCCAATCTCGACACGCTGGACTTTTTCGTCTTCTTCTGCGTTGAACATTTCGCCTATGTCTGCGCTGTCGGCTAGAATGGTTCTGGCTTTTTCTCGATCGCAATCCATGTCTTCCATGATGAGTCCGAGGGCCATCTCTGGTACGAGAATGGCGTGCACGTAGCCTGAGACGCCCCCTGATGCACCACTGGAGGCCATGAGTGGCTCGGTTTTGGATAGGGATCGAAGTTTGTCCGAGAAGGTTTGTACGATATGCTCGGCCCTGGTTCAAGTTAGATGATGGTAAGGAGATGTCGAGGTAAGCCAGCACGTACATGATCTTCTCGCCTTTTGTCCCGTAGTAGCCGGCACGTAAGCCAGTAAAACGTCCCGATACAGCAGCTGATCTGGCAGAATGACCTTTGGTCTGGGATACCAATTTCGCATGCTGTTTGTAGTATGGAGTCTCATAGCCTCCGTCTAGTATGGCGTGGATATGCGCACGATGTGCGGTGAGTCGCCGCTGTAAGGCAGACCAGTCGATCTTGGGATAGCCTCTATCTTGCCAGACATCATCTGCAGTGCGAGCTTTGTGTGCCCGACAGAACTTTTCCTGGAGGCGTAGATTCATGCGCCTGTGTAATATTTCGTCTTGGAATTTGTCCCAGAACTCTTGTTCAATGCTCTCAGCGCAGATGGGACAACGAGGGCTCTTGTCGGGCTCTTCAACTATATCCTCGAGTTCAAAATCGCATACACTGCTGATGGGAGATGAAGGTGGTGGCGAGAGTTGTGATGATTCGAGGAATATAGGTTGAGATTGGCCAGAGACGTCTGTGCTGTCCGCAGCAGAAGTTGTGAGATGTCGGAAGGTGGGACCGGAGGCTACTTGCGGAGCGTCTGCTTGTGATGATGGAGGTTCGGGGGCAGGTAGAGTCGTCCGGAAGCCTGCCTTCTTCTTGGAAGGATCAGGTTTGGGCTGCGCTATTGTAGTCTCTTTGAAGAAACTGGCTAGTAATGGTTAGACCGGTAACGAGATGGAGTGGATCAATGTGTCCAACCTGTCTTCTCCTGCTGCGGTGCAGCCTTATCCCTGGCTTTGAAGGTCTTCTTGCCAAAGGTCTTCAAGGGACGTTTTGATTGGGATGATGATCGTGAAAAGACCGGGCCGTCCAATTCGTCGTCAGGCTCAGCTGCTCTTTTCGCCGGCACGACCGAGCTGCTTGGATTGCGATTCCTTCCCGGTGCACGAATCCGGTTCGGTTTGTCACGAACTTGGCCGAGACCTGATGTGTCGTTGTCGTCGTCGCTGTCATCGTCGCTTGAGTCTGGTGCGCGCTTGTCGTTCGGTTCATGATCCTTTGCAGTGGCATGCTGTTTCCCGCCAACAGTCTGCAACAAGGGCGCTGCATTCCTAGTAAGAAAGACCATTCTCCTCCATCTGGCGCAACACTTGTTCAAAGACAGTCTTACTTCGTTGCAGCTTCTCAATGTACCGCGACATGACGCGTTGCGCGGGACAAACGTCGTGCCAAGCCACTTTGTTCCATTCGAGGCAATCCATCAAGGTCGTCACTCACTCGCACTTTCCTTTTGAGGTGAAAAACATGTTCTCATAATCATCCTGATTGTCTATGCTCGGGTATCCCTCTAGCCTGCCTGCCCTTCTAGCCTCTTTCTACCAGTCATCAATGGGTATCGTAAAAAATGCTGCAAAAATGTTCGTCAAAAGTTCCGTCCTTCTAGTTGCCATCTCAGTACTCTCCTTCTCCTTCTCCTTCTCCTTCTCCATCTTCCTCCATCTCCTCGTTGATCGTGTGCTGGACATTGCGTTGGCGGTCTCCAAGGCCATCAACCAAGTTGTCTGTTGCGTCGAGCATCCTGACGGCTCCTTCAAGCCACTCTGCTCTTCGGCAGCTGGCTCCTAGTGCCCATCTGTATTCCTTTAGACGGCACGAATAGAATCCTGCTTCTTCTTCCCCTGGCGCTGTTGCCCGAAGCAAGTTGCCAAATGTGTTGATCAGGGCAAAGTTTGTCGCCGATGCAAAATACCAGAATGAGTCGAGGTGTTCTGGCTTGAGACGGTTGACAAAGTCCATGGCCGAGATCAATCTTGTCTTTGCCGCTGATCGACAGATATACAGGACATAGGGGTCGGTCGCCGAGGGCTGCAGTGACTGTACAATGCGTCTGTGGATCGAAATCTCGGTTGCGAAGTATGCAAGATGCAGGTATCCTGTATCATGTGTAAGCGTGTGCCACCTTGTCTCGATGCATTTTCCGTTGCTTACCATTCGAAGATAGCTTTCCCGGTGTGTATGCATCCATTCTCGCAACCGCAGGCAACTTTGAGAACCACTCCTTCAGCTTGAGCTGAACTGGCTTTGCACGCTCCAAAATCAAACGTGTTGCATTGCGGCCACCTCTCTCAAACTCGGCATTGGCCCTCTGTGTGTAAAACACATCAATAACCTCGGCCATAATACTCGTCAACTCAATCATCTGAATGAAGATAACTCTGCTCTTTTCTTCCTCCTCGTTCTCATCATCGACAACCATCTGTTGGTCGGCATTCTCAAATTCTTCATTGAAGTCGTCCAGCGAGAGAGCAGATACTGCCCAGTCCGCAGCCTGAATGTGAGATGGTCGCCCGTGCACCAGAGCCGTCCACTTGTCCTGCATGTAGAGTGCCCATGCTAATCTTTTGCGCAATCGACGTTCCCAGATCGGGATATCCCAGTTCGTACAATCGATATGCAGACCGAGATCTTGACCCAGAGCAACCAGTTGCACAGTCAGACCCCAATCGGTCGATTGACGTCTTTGCAACAGCAACAGTCCAGCTTGGAGAGCAGACAGTTTGGGATGTTGCATCGCCATGGTGAGTGATCGTGCCGCAAGTTCTTCGAGTCGGTATACGGACGGTTTGGGATGTTGAGAAAGTACAGGATCCCGGTTCCACCAGCGAAGAGCCAGGAGATACATTCCAGCCAACAGACCTGAATGGAACTGACGGTCGCCACATCGATGTCGGTCCATGAAGGTGTGTTTCTGAAGGATAGGAAAGCTGGGATGTACATTGCGGAAGTACAAGTCGATGAGCGAAGGACCATAGGGTGCCACAGTTTGTTCGACAGCAACCAGTGTTTGTAGCTCGTCTTCGTATGTCGAGAATGCGGCGTCGGTGTGCATACTGAAGAAGTCACTGTTCGCTACCCTCCTGATCTTGCCAAAGCCAGTACTTGTCTCGTGACGACTACCAAAATCCGAGAATCCGAGAAGAGAAATGTCCAAGGCCGAGGTACGTCCAATGAGCCTGCAATGTTGTTCTCGTTGTAAACTCAGAGTGTCTCCCAAAACCACGCCTCGTACGGGTTGAGGGGCATGCTGTGGTTTCTCCAAGCGAATCACAGGGGCAACAGGACGTTGTTGTGGAGGTGGTGTTTGGCCTGGACTTTTCGAGTCCTTTGGACTGTCATGATTTAGCAAGAGACAATCTTCTGACCCAAGCACGCGCACACTTACCGCTTGGAGTTTGGCGAGTCCTTTGACAAAGCAGAGTCGTCTACTTTTCGCTTGCGTGGTTGGGCGGCCTCGACAAAGGTGCAGTCTTGCTTGTGGAATTCACACAAAACACAAGGTAATGAATCTTGGAGTACACACTTGCTCTTACGTCTACGGCAACCGTCACCTGTATGGTGGTTAGTCTTGGAGCTTGGCGCGAAGCAATATAGTAATATACATACAGGGTCTTTCTCTTCGACCACGCGAGCTAGTAACTACAGAGAGATGATCATTTAGTGGACGGCACGTGGTCATGCAAGAAGGCGACCTTACTGCTCATGGGCTGTTGTTGATTGAAAGCCATTGGGCCGGAGCGAGGGGCCAGAGGTTGTATAGCTACAGCAGCGGCCATGATGGGTCACTATCGTACTTTGTTGAAGCAGCCCGGGGTCCCGAACTCGGACGATCAATTGACAGCGGGGACTGATAGATAATGCGCAAGAGGCCGCGGGGCACGAGTTCGATAATGGCTATTATAGTAGGCGGCTTATCGCAAGATAGGCCTATGTAGCTGAATGATTCAAGTGGCTGAGAGTGGATGGTCGTAAGGGTCCAGCGAGATGGTATGAAGGAACGAACAACAAATTAGGCAGCGGGATCGGACGAGCCACAGAGCATTGCGAGCAGAACAAGATGTTTGAAAGCGGCGACAGTCATTTGATATGCCAGTGACCGGGTGAAAGGTTGGGACAATTGCACCGCTGCACCCTCTCCTACCTCTACGTTGTTTTATGTAACAGATTACCAAATAGATGAGGGCCCAAAGCCACTCTAGGCAAAGCGCAGGTCGCTCTCCAGAGCCCCAGAGATAGCAGGTCGAGAGTCCAGAGATAAGCAAAGTCCTGGCCAATGAGAGCGGGTGCTGCTTTTTGCGCCCGTTGGATCCGACACGCTTCCCGCTCCTGGAGGACCTCCAGGCTTCAAACCGTGTGTAATAACATCTCACATCCCGAACCATCGCTCTGGCACAGCCTACAGACAACTCGAGGAATGTCGCTGCTCCCTTAGCGCGCGTATACAGCATCAATGATATTCATTCCCTTTGTCAAACTTCGTCACACACGCTTGTGCGCCTTCCGAAGCCTTGTTCCCCAAACTCATGTCAAAGCCAATTGCAAAAAGTCAAAAGCAAACCTCACTGGGCGATGGTCACTGTCACATGTTGATGCTCAGGGTCCTCCCGGTCTGCCATACCAGCATCCGAGACAAATTCCTTAACATCGGCATGCCCGAGTTTGGAGAACATGGTATTTTATAAGTGTTGAAGCACTGGTATACCTCTGGTATACCTCTGGTATAGCCATTATAACGCACAAGGTATAAGATTGGTCGGTTTATCTTGGAGAGCCCTTAACTCCGGCCATATCTCCATGGACACGACTCGATCGTCGACAATCATGGCGCATTGTTGTAAACACTAAAAAAGACAATCGATGAGGTCGAGGCTTTGATGCTGATCCGAGTGACAGGAAAACAATCGTGCAAGTCCATAATTTCGTAAGTAAGGATACTAAAGCTCGTCTCTTTTCCTCATCTGATGCTTAGCCGCCTCGACGTCCTCTTCCCAAACTTTCTTCTTGGGGTTGCGAGGGATTTCACCTCTTTCTTGGAGAATTGTGCCATCTCCTCTTCTCTGAGGTTGCTTCTGCTCTTGTGGCTCCTCCTTCTGTGGTGTCGCCTGCTCACGACTGGCTTCTGCCATCTGGCCAATGCTTTGCGACATGCTACCCTCGGGACTGGGATCTTGAGGACGGCCATCGGAACCGGCCTTTGCACCACCACCTCCGACTGGTACGACGTTTGCTGGGCGTTGATCCATGCCTCTGCGGAATGTAGGTCGATCACCTGAAGCGCTGGGTTGAATACGTATGCTTGGTTGTGTGGAAACACTTGACGACACAGAAGAGACTGCGGCAGTAGCTGAAGACCCACCGGTGATGCCGAGAACAGCGAAAAGGAGATAGACAGGTTTGAGCAGCAAGAATTTGAAAGGCAGCCAGATGAACCACCAAGCAGGACCGTAAATCAGTCTTCTGAAGACCAGCCAGCAAATGGTGGTGACGAGGATGTAGAAAGCAGTTTCGAGATACCAAGTGTCACTTTTTTGACTTCTCACGAGGGTTCCGAGGAGGTTTTTACTGTTGCTGAGGAGAGAATCAAGATCGGTGTAGCGCTCACCTAGATCAGCGAGTGCTGCTGTGGACTGGTCGAGAGTCTCTTGTGCGAAGCGCGAGCGGGAGAGCTCCGAGGTAAGCAGATTATGTGTGCGGCGGAGAGCAGAAGTCACGTCGGTCGAGGCGTTGAT
Organism: Aureobasidium sp. GC_Fusr_1; assembly: GCA_026538705.1. NCBI lineage: Eukaryota > Fungi > Ascomycota > Dothideomycetes > Dothideales > Saccotheciaceae > Aureobasidium > Aureobasidium sp. GC_Fusr_1. The sequence continues at coordinate 5,990 of JALPCE010000025.1, read as the reverse complement.
GAGTAGCTCGTCCTGGGTGAGTTGCTTGGGTTGAGGACGGCGGGCAGCAAAAGGATCTGATGTCGACGAGGTTGAGTCTGGCTCGAGGGGTTGTTGTAGAGAAGCGAAGAGGATTTCGCGTTCTTTTTGCTTAGCAGCTTCCGAGGCACGCTTAGATGAGAGCTGGGCGGCGCGGAACTGGCTTCGGGCGCTAGACAGATGATGAGTAGGGTGTTCATAGTAGATGAGTCGAGAGTCGAGAGGCGAACATACTGCTTCAGATCTTCGTCTAGACGGGCCAGTTGAGCAGCGATACGAGCCCTCTCTCTGTCTTTGAGACTGTCGCGGCGACGCTGGGAATATGTGCCAAACTCTACGACGTCTTCTATCTCCTGACGGACGGTGTCGAGCGTGTCGTCGTGCTGTTTGAGGGCGTCGCGAATGTCGTGTGCAAGCTCGACACGGGCGTCACCGTCTCCTTGGAGCGGCGTGGATCCGGGTTGGAAGGAGAGTTTGGAGAGGCGGCCGATGAGCTGGAAGGTGAGCTTGATGTTGTCGGACAATTGCAACAAGGTGTCGAGGACGCTCTGGTTCGTCATGGCTCGACGCTCAAGTGGAGGACGAGCTATGCGCGCCAAACATGGCACCACGCACCACTCTGCCACTTCCCCACGCCGCCTGCTTGCACGGCTGTTGCCGCCATCTCGACCTGCCTCTCATACCGATCCGGCTTTTTTGTTGCGACAAGGTCAACAATCGCCCAGCTCCCGCAGACGTCCACACAGTCGCATCACCCATACCGCCAAAATGATCACTCGCTTCTTGACGTCCGTTTCGACCGCTTTCTCCCCCTTCAACCCCAAGTCTGGCAAGACGGCCCGCAATTTCCTCGCCCTTCTCCCGCCAAATGCCCGCCAAACCATGAAGATCGATATCAAGCAACTACCCAGAGTCGATGCCAACAAGCCCGCTCTCTTGGCTCTCAAATTCAGTACTGCCCCCTGCCCGCCTCTTTCTGACACGCCTCTTGCTTACACGGAACCACAGAGGACGGCAAAGAGATGAATCTTGATCTGGAGACATTGAAGATCAAGGACATCATGACAGAGGTCGACAGACACTCGCGCATGCTCGGCAGAAAGGAAGAGCTGGCTGGTTGATCTATCTCACCTTGTTCATTTCACTTTCACTTTGCATTGGGAGGAGCGAGGCGTTTCGGTTCCACAACTTTCCACACGACATTGCATTATTTAGCAACGTCGATTTCTCTGTACATCACTGCATTTGAAGGCATCTTCTTGGATTCAGGTCTCGAGAGAAACAAAATATGTGCAATTCCTTTTTCGTTGCTTGTAGATTTGTATATCTAAACCATTTTGTAGTCTCGAATCATTTAAACGGCAGCACCGGAAATGAAGAACCACTTGTCAATGCTGGGGTCAATGGGAGCAGGAGCCTTGTTGTCGGCCTGAGGGAGGTCGAGCTTGCTGGCGTCGGTGCGGTCGTTGGAGTGCGAGACGGTGGTGTTGGTGCTGTTGATCTGGTTAGCTCTTGTCGGCCCATCTGTTCTAGACACTCAAAACTTACAGGTTGATGTCACCCTTGTTGGTCTTGCCAGTGATGAGCTTCTCCCAGGCCTCGGCGCACTCTCTGACAACGTCCATGGCGTACTTCTTGTTCTTGCACTCGCCGCTGAAGGCGAACTGGTTCTCGGGCTTGCCGTCGGGGATCTTGTAGATGCGGAACCACTCGTTGGTGGCACGGAGAAGGCCAGGCAGGTGTCTCTCGACATCCTCAATGTCGTTGAGCTTGGGGGCGAGAGGGTCGTTGACGTCGATGACGATGATCTTCCAGTCAGTCTCGCCCTCGTCGAGCAGAGCCATGACACCGAGGACCTTGACCTGCTTGACCTCACCAGGCTTGGCGACGAGCTCACCAATCTCGCAGACGTCGAGCGGGTCGTTGTCACCCTGAGCCTTGGTCTCGGGGTGGGTGACGTTGGGGTCCTCCCAGGTCTGGACAGACGGTCAGCAGGGCTCCAATGCATCAATTGCATGCGATTTCGAACATACCTGGGGGAAGGCACCGTAGTTCCAGAGGTAACCCTTGTGGGGGAAGCAGTTGCGGACGAAGCGGAGCTTGCCCTTCTTGGTGTCCTGCTTGATGGGGTTGAGGGTCTCATCCTTGGAGATCTGGCGACTTGTCAGCGTGCTGCTGCGAGACATTGAGAGATGCTGCTGCTTACCTCCTGCTTGGCGTTGGTCCAGCGAGGAATCTCAACAACCATGTTCAGGATGGTCTGCTGCTCGTTGGCATAGAGGGGGATGTCGTGGAAGGGAGAGACGGGCTGGCCATCCTTCTCGATGTAGATGCGGTGCTCAAGGGTGTGAGGAGCCGCGACAGAGCGGACGGAGTACTTGGGGGAAGACATGTTGTGTGATGAACGTGTCGTTGCAGACAAGTGACGAGCGACCTGAGCAGTGCGAGATTTGAAAACAGCAGCGTCGGCGGCTTTGGCCGTCGTGGTGGGGTCAGCGCTGCGGCTGATGCGGTGAGCCAGCGTGGAAACTGCCAGTCGCCCAACAGAAGGCCTGGCTTGCGTCGTCGGGGAAAGAGTCAGTGTCAATTGACGTCTGTACACTGCCTGGCTTCTGTGTGCAAACATGCAGCTGTCTTGAGATACAATTATCAGATTCGGGTGTTGGGTTGCTGACTGCTCGGTCAATGGCCATCTTCGCAACCTCGGTCTGAATTTGTTTTGCCCCCAAGCACTGGCCTTTCCCCACTCCCTTCTGCCACTGAACTTCAAGTCCTGTCCATGGTATAGTCCTGCTAACCTCTCTTTTTGCTGTAGCAAGAGGGTATCAATACAATCTATTCGGCTGCCAGAACATCGCAAACTCGTCCACAACCTCGTCATCCCGAATTCGGAAGTCTTGTGTTCCATAGTGCTGTTCAGCAACACCTTCATTCCACTGCACTCCATCCTCCGCTGGCAAATCATAGCCATCATGCGAATCCAGAGATTCTAATTCCTCGTCTAAAGTTTCTTCGAAGAACAGAGCACTGTCGTCTTGGTATTCAATGGCTTCAGGTTGAGCCCAATGTACATGCTCACTGATGAAAGCTGTATTGTCTGCATAGTCATGCTCTGTGTAGTCATCAACATGCAGTCCCCCAAGACGAAAGTCCGCATGACCGCAAGTAGCAGGTGTATACTGATCGCGGGCATCAAGTGGATAATGATCTTGGATATCAGGTGGATTGTGCTGGAGCGAAGCCTCGTCGTAATATGCTGAAATCGAAGGTCGAGCTGCTTGCTCACAGCTTTGCAGCAGCTCCTCCCACGGCATCGAATGCTGTTCGACCACAGGGTTGCTAGAGAGGGTTCGTTGTATTGGCTTGTCGATACCACCACGCTGGTCGCTATTCAGTGTATTCGGCGCTTTATTGGTCGACAAAGTTCTGTTTGTGCTGGACAGTCTGGCTTCAGTCTGTAGCGCCAGGCTTGCAGTATCAGGTGTGGGGATGCTGTTCTTGTCAGAGATGGGTACCATGATTGCTTCGTTGGCGACTTCTTGGTCGACTTGAGGCTTGATTACTGGTGGGCGAGAGGCTTGGCTGATTTCTTGAGCGGGTGCTGATATCGGATCCTGACTTTTGCTGTGTGGTTTAGTGGTTACCTGGTCTGCAGAATGATGTTGGAACGTTTCTTGTTCGGGTAAGGTGCCTTTCATCTGCTCCCGGGCTCGACTGATCTGAAGCTGACCCGCTGCTAATGGCTCGAGAACCGGAGCGAATTGCGTCACTCGTGCTGAGCTTGCTCTTCCAGACTCTGACCAGCTGTAATGGCTTGTAGTCGGTGGATGTGTACCCCTGCTTCCAAATCCCAAGAACGGCTTCTTCAGGAGATCTGACACCACTGGAGATGCCGACTGGACATTCCGTATAACTGCTGGTGTGTTGGGAGGCGGCGTGTGTCTACGTTGGACAGTATCGTTGTCGCCGGGTCGTGTTCCGCCGGCATCGAAATACCTTGAGATCTCTTTCCCATATGAATGGCGACTCTTCTTGTTCTTCTTCTTCTGGGCTTTCTTCTTAGACTTCGAATCATGCTCCTCCTTTGCCAGGGATTCCGGCTTCTGTAGAAACCTCATCTCGGAAAAGACCAGATCTGGTACTGCTTGAATCAGTATTTGAAATTTAACAAGAGCGCTTGGATCTTACAGCTTTTGCCCCTGGTCGGGCCCGACGAACGGCCGTTAGTATAGAGCCCGAACTTGGTTCCAGGGTCAAGCTGTGCGTCTCAGTAAAAGTCATGGCTAGTAGAGGTGGGCTCGAGGATACCGTGATACGGCTCTTGGGAACATTCTTGGCTTGGAAGGTTTGAACAACACCTGTGATTGCCTCGCTCCTGTGTTTCTTGCGACGCGACTGCTTTGACTTCTTCTCCTTTTTCTTCTTCTTTATTTTCGACTTCGATTCACTCTTGGAGTGGTATTTGTCTGCTTTGGTATGATGGCGTGGTCGCCTCCGATATTTGATACTGGATGAAGATGACGATTGCGAGAGTGAACGAGAAGACGTGGATGTTGACGCGGCGTTGCTTGTCTCTGAACTTGAAGAACCTGTTGACGCGACTGGCTGTCTGTCTTTGGTACCTCGTTTTTTACGATTGGCGAACGGTTCCAGCAAGGAGCTTGTCTTGGAGCCTCGTCCACGCTTTCGGGATGCATGAGGTTGGTCAATGGGCAGAGGAAATTCGTTGGGTGGGACCGCTTGCTCCAGATCCTGAATCCATTGGTCAATATTCATGTTTCGTAGAGATTCATGACCACGGAAATATGATGACAGAAAGTCGACTACCGTCAAATCCCAATGCTGAGCACCCAACGAAGTGCCGTGAGCCCATGAAGGAAGGAGCTTCCCCGTCACTAGCGAGCAACTGCATCCCAGAGCCACGCAGAATTGAGCATTCGGCTCTTACACTGTCGTTGAGCAGCATCAGAATTACGCCAGCATATTGCGCCTTACATAGGCGTAGGCTTCCTGTACGGAGTAGTGAACGTCGCAGTCTGTTGAGCAGTACCTTTATCTCCGTGCTTGCAGCAATATGCAGCTTCGTATGCAGTCAAATCGTTGAAAACAAGGTGACATGGTTGGAAAGGGTGCTAGAAAAGCATGTACCAAGCAAATCATGGTACATGTGATTAATTCGACCTTTGATTGTCTTCTTGGTCTAGCTGCCGGGCACCTTCCCCTGATGCTGAGGACTGTGGTCAAAATGTGGTTACAGAAGCAGTCAATTGTTTCCAGGCAAGAAAGGAACCCCAGAGAGAGCCAATGTAATTACTTCTCTTACTCTTTTGTGTAGAGTACTGTATAATGCCACTGTGAATGTCTTTAGTATGTTGGAAAGACAAGTAGCAATGGAAAGACCAAGGCGCTGATGATTGGTTTTCGCTCAATACAAGCATCCAGCACACCGACAAGGTGCATCAGATCACTCCCCAAGGAAGGCCGCATATTGACAGACCGGCGGTTCCTGTATGCGAGGTTGTGGTTGGAGCACTTGGCCCACTCACTGCAGTATCGGGGCATTATGATCACCGCTCATTGGCGTTGAGTGAGAGAAGTATTGGAGAGCCACAGGACTGTGTCCCACTCAGTTGCCGCTGTGTTCAGAAAGTTGTGAGTCGTGTCATGCCATGAAGCTTTCTCCAGTGTGTGTAGCCTTCTTTGACCCCACCATCCTTGAGCCCACGCGCGCTATCTTGTTGCGTTTTACGAATCAACCTTTACCGGCAGTATTTAGCTTGAGTCTTGGGCTGCAGAGGAGACATTCCACGTGCTCGCGACTGCCTTGTCACCTTCCTTCCATTCCTCACTTTTTTCTTTCAGATCAGTTTGCCAGCAAGCATCTCTTCGCAGAAACAACTTTCACAGCTCACTTGTCGTTTGTCACTCGTAAGTAAATCAAGGTCGTTTGCACTTCACAACAACAACGCTCA
>JALPCE010000249.1:0-36084 GCA_026538705.1 Aureobasidium sp. GC_Fusr_1 | reverse complement strand
ACGCATCAGCAACGCTGGCCCAATCCGCGCGCTTGAATGTCCCAGAGGGGGACACATTGAGCAAGGTCACGTCCCCGCTCAATGCCGTCTACTTGATGAAGAAGGTCGACATGCCATCATTCCTGCCCGACGACCGCGGCCTCCACAATTCTTTCTCCCCCAAATCCTTATCGCCAGCAATCCCGACACAACAACAAACCCCCGCCGTTGACTCTCTGCCCGGAGCATGGCCCAAACCCACGCCTGGTCTGCCTAACGGCTTGCAGCATGGAGCAGACAGCGCTATATCGTCCCTGCCTAACGGAAGGTCGTCAGAGTCGCACAGCACACGCGGGAGGACCGTCTCGTCCAAGGGTAGCATGCCCTCGATGCTATCATCAAAAAGTGTCAATGACGTCCGCTCGGTCGACGTGTCTTCGCTTCCGAAAGACGACGACGGCTACTTTGCACACAAACCCAACGGAGTCGCTCGATCACCGAACCCATCTCAACACGCCCTCGCCGTGCCGGAAGACGTCTCGCCGACCTCATCTGCTCTGCCCCTCCAGACAATGCCAAGCCCCTTGCTACCACCCGTGAGTGAGGCCGGTCCTTCTACCACCGATGGTATGCTCCGCGTACCTCGTTCGACACATCGTGCCTCTTCCCCTCCGGCCTTCTCTCACACATCTTCGTCCATGGCCTCCGTCTCGTCCCAACCTCCCGGCCGATTGGTTCACCGACATACCCTCGAAGTCCCTAGTGTGGCTGGCCGCACTTCCCGTGACAGCCAAGCACCCTCTACTCATGATGGAAATATCGCATCTGCCACCGGTCGTTTTTCGCCTACCACTCCTAGTAGAAGAAGGGGCTCTTCCCAACTTGTCCGCCGTGGAACACGCTCAATTCAATCAGACGCACATCTCGATGAGGTCGTACAAGACGACGATGCTGCACGATGGGCCGAGCATATCAAGCAGAAGAGAGCAAGCAAGCGAAAGCGAGACGAGGACGACGAACGCGTCGTTGTTGGCACCAAAGTCGATCAGAACCACGTCAACTGGGTGACTGCATACAACATGCTTACTGGAATCCGATTCTGCGTGTCGAGGACAAATGCAAAGATTGGCAGGGACCTGACCGACGCCGATTTTGACGCAAAGCACAAGTTCTCATTCGATATCACCGGCAACGAACTCACGCCCTCGGCCAAGTACGACTTCAAATTCAAGGACTACGCTCCCTGGGTCTTCCGTCATCTTCGCCACAGATTCGGTCTGGACCCTGCTGATTACCTAGTCTCTTTGACTTCAAAGTACATCCTTTCTGAACTTGGCTCTCCTGGCAAATCCGGCAGCTTCTTCTATTTCTCGCGCGACTACAAATACATCATCAAAACCATTCATCACGCCGAACACAAATTCCTCCGCAAAATCCTCAGAGACTATTATTCACACGTTCAGGAAAATCCCAACACACTTCTCAGTCAATTCTACGGTCTCCACAGAGTTAAGATTCCTTACGGGAGAAAGATTCACTTCGTCGTCATGAACAACTTATTCCCACCTCATCGAGATATTCACCGGACCTTCGACTTGAAAGGAAGTACCATTGGTAGAGACTTCAAGGAGGAAGAATTAGAAAAGAACCCGAGGGCTACATTGAAGGATCTGAACTGGCTACGACGGAATCTCCATCTAGAATTTGGCCCAACCAAGAAGGATGCTTTCGTGGAACAGATGCAGAAAGATGTCGCTCTTCTTCAGAAGTTGAAGATTATGGATTATTCGATGTTAGTCGGCATTCACGATTTGCAGAGAGGCAACGAGGACAACCTACGAGACAAGACACTGCAGGTCTTCCAACCCGGAGGCCACAAACCTGAAGATCAACCGCCGAACATGCTGATGCGGACGCCTAGCAAGCTTGAAAACGCACGAAAGGCACAGGAACTGCGAGAGCTCATTAAGAACGAAAAGCCCATACCGATGGGTCAAAGCTTGGACAAGATGCCTGACGAAATGGCTGGGGGTCGCAGAAAGCAGTCTTACTTCTACAGTGATGACGGCGGTTTTAGGGCAACCCACGAGAATAACATGACTGGAGAAGAGATCTACTACCTCGGAATCATTGATTGCTTGACACATGTAAGTCAATTAGCTCACGCAAACTGAAGCGTACACTGACTTGCTACAGTACTCTATGATCAAACGCTTCGAACACTTCTGGAAAGGTCTCTCATCTCCAGAGTCACAGATTTCTGCCATACCACCAGAACGTTACGGAGATCGCTTCGTCAGGTTCATCTCAGGCGTTACCAAGACGCGCGAACGTGCCGAGGCAGAAAAAGAACAAAATCTCGAGCAGGGTAGTGATAGACTCAATTTGGCTATTCGCAACATGGAGGGCACTCTTAACGACCCCAAGCTCTCTGGTGTCAATATCCTTAGGTCTCCCGACCAGAACCCTGCCGGCACTGAGACGGTTATGCGCAAGGCAGAGAAGCAGGCAGAAAAGAGTAGACACCGTGGCGTCAATGAAGACGACATTCCAGATCGCGCCATCGGCGCTGTTAGAAGCCCGCATGCCGAGAACGAGAACATGATCACGCTGCCGGTCATCGGCGAGGCTGCAGAAAACGGCAGCCCCTCGTCGAGGACACCCACCCGCACAATAACTCCTCAGCACTCCAAGGAGTCTTTCAATGGCCGCAGCGGCAGCAGTCAGGTCGCTACGCGAAAGCTCGACCTTGCCAACCAAAACCTCGGCGAGGTACCGCCACCCACGCCTCCGAAAACCGACGGCCCTCCTTCCTCTAAGCGATCCATCGAGTTTGAGCATCACGGCCGTGGTGTCAACAACTTCAGCCGTCCGTTGACGCCGCCAAAGGATGACAAGTACAGCCTGCGCGACCAACGAGACAGGCCCCCCACACCGCCCAAAGACGAGAGATATAGTCTCGACAAGGCACTACCTCTACCGCCATCCCAAACCAATGGAGTCGATGAAGACGAGGTGGAAGCATTGAGAACGAGGGTATCCGCTCTCTAGAATTCCTTCTTCCTTGCCCACTCACTTGTTGGCCTTGCAAGTCGTGAAAACACGACAAAAAAAATCTGCCTGGCGCTTTTTTCTCTTGGTTGTTGGTCTGTTTCTTGAAATCTCTGGGGGGCTTATTGTTATCTCTTCTCTTTTTTTTGCTGTTACCTCACTCTTATTCCCCCTCATAGCGTGGTTCTGCACAAAGCGAGTCGTGTTTCTTTCCTTTTTGTTCTTCCCTTCTTCTGTTATATAGTAAACTCCTCTCGTCTTGTGTTTGCTTGTTTCTCGTCACAAGGCTCTCTTTTTTGTTTCTCGACCTTTCGATACCACTCTTGTTTCTCTTGATGCAAAGAGACCTCTCTCCCATTTTTCCTCTGTGGTTTTGTCTCTCATGTTTGTTACCTTTTGTTGGACGTTGTTGTTGTTGTTGTTGTTGTTGTCATGCATTAGATAGGTAGGTAGGTATTATGGAAAGGGATAGTAACCCTTTTTTATTTTCATGGAAGCAATAGCAGCAGCTAGCTGATCAATATACACCTCCTTCGCTGCGTGACCTCGTGTTTTCGTCATGTAAGTCTTGAATACACCATTTCTCATCTCGGTTTCGTCGATCCACAAAGTCCACATACACCATAGTCGCCCGGATTGACGTATCCGACACTCTGACATCCCGTGCTCGTGCACTTCCAGCAATTGGGCATGAGGGCTGGATTGAGCACATGAGAGCAAGCCGCACACAGGGCTGCTGTGGGTTCATTCTCGAGCGAGCAGATCTTACAGATTGAGGAAGGAACTGGTGCTGGACGTTCCTTGGGTTTGCTCGAGGAGGCGGCCGTGCCTGGCTCGGTACCGGTGATTGTGGCTGATGAAGACGGAGCTGATGACTCCTTTGGCGCGATACTAGCCGTCGTCTCATTCTCGCTTGCTGTCGAGTCATCCTTAGTGTCGACTGACGGTGGCTGTGGCTTGTTCCTGTCCTGTTCAAACTGCTTTTTCGGTGATGACGGCTTTTTGGACAGGCTCTTCTCTTTCTGCTTGTTTCTCTCCTGAACAATAGAGGTGACGTCTTGTATATCGTCTTCGCTGTCTGTAGACAGATCATCTGGGATTGGTTGGGTCCTGGTCGGTGGTTTGGTGAAGTTGCGTGGCGCGTCCAGGTCTTGGTCGTCTCCACTCTCCGTCGAAGCATCGTCCAAAGGAATCGTCTGTCTCTCTTTTCCCCTGAAGGACGGCCGGGCAGATGGTTTGATCTGTAGCTTCGGCATGGCTTGGTCGATCTCGCGCAGCTCGTCGAACTCTCGCTGCGCATCTTTGTCCTCCGAGTCTTCGTTTTCGCAGACTCTGACCATGTTGCCATCTTCAGGATTCATAGTCCTCTCGATAGTCGTGTACTCGTAGTCAGAGTCGGTCTCGTAATCCTCGTCACTGATTGTTTCTGTTTTGGGCTCGGCCTTGACAGTCTCCTTCTTCACATTCTCGAAGCGTGTCAACGCAGCAGCAGCTCGAAGTTCTCTTCCTCGTTTGCTGCCTGCCACTCTCGGCTTGACGGCAGGCTTTCCGCCCTTTTGGCCGGCCTCGAGCTTGGCTCTAATACCTTCATCGTCACCCAGGGCAACACCATTGACACCGAACTTTTTTGCGATTCTGCGTTGCTGGCGTTCAGCATAGGTGATCTTGGGAACATCCTCCTTCCGCCTTCTCTTCCGACCGCCCGATGATCTAAATGTTCCACCACACAGGCTTGCTGGTGCATTGGCAGCCTCGGGCATATGGTTGGTCATGTACTGTCCTGTGATGAGAGACTGTCCTTTGCCCCACAGCCCTTCGCCGGTGTACGCTCTGTCCCAGAGGACCTTCAGCTCGTCGGCATAAGCGTTTCTGACCTTCCAGAATGCGCGTGAGTGGTTCATCTGTTTGCAGTGTGCCAGCTCGTGCATCATGACCATTTGAACGTGTTTGAAGGGTAGCCATTGGTTGGTATATGGAGCTTTGAGAACTAGTTGAATTACTTCGCCAGCGTTGAAGTTGCGACCGATGAATTCAGGGTTAGGCGGGTATTCTTCGAGGGCCATGACAACGATGTGGTTCTCTTTCATGATCGGATAGCAGATGGCGGCAACTCTTTCCAGAAAGTCTTGGGCCAGGACTTTGTCCGGGCCTTCCAGTGGCTTGATGAAGTTGATCAGGCCATTTGGTCTTTTGACGCGTTCGTTGATGCGCTCAAACCCAAACACTTTGTTCATGTTCGACATGTTGTTTGTGGTAGACCGTGGCAAAATCTTGGGCGGCCAAATATCCTAGTAGTGGAAAGACAAAAGCGATAGTTCCAGAGAAGTGTCATCAAGGTATACTCTAGAGTGTCACTAGGTCGGATTGTGGCTGTTGTTGTGTCGTTATGGATCGATGAAGGAAGTGAAGATGGAAGCGAAGAGGGCAACAGGGTTGTAGGCGCAGCTTCCATGTCGGCAAATCTTGCCGTTTGCAACGTCAACCTCCGTCGCGCCAGCCATGTGCTCTTACTCAGTATCGGCAACAACAAGTTCACTATCACGCTACAAATAACAGCACCGACTACAAACTGCTCAACAGCCATCTACTCAAGCAGTCATACGTCTTGCAAAACGCCAACCGCAATTTTCTTTCCGAAAACTGGTTGATCAATTTTCTCTTCCGAGCAACTCAAAACTTTGTCGGTTATCAACTCACTTGATATCACATCAACAAGCACAAGCCGAGGCATCGATACAAACCAAGACAAGACTCATAGACTGTCAGATCAAGTCGAGAGAATATGGGTGGCACAGATGAGTTGATGCCGGAAGGCGTACATCACTACGACGAGTCATCAGAAATGCCCGAGAACATCCAAAAGTCAGTCATTACAACTTCTAGGACAAAACCGACACTGACAAGTCAAAAGGTACTGGCATCAACGCTACGATATATGGTCTCGTTATGATGAAGGTATCTGGATGACCGACGATGTCTGGTTTGGTGTAACCCCCGAGCCGATAGCCAAGTACATCTTTCTTCCCACCTTTCTGGAGCTCTGAACACTGACACTGCTTACAGCCGTATAGCTGATCATATCAAGACTGGCGGGCCCGAATCAAAGTCCATCATAATAGATGCCTTTGCTGGTGCCGGTGGCAACGCCATTGCCTTTGCCCTCTCTGGTCGCTTCAAACAGGTCTTCGCCATTGAGAAAGACCCTGCAACACTTGCCTGTGCACGTCACAACGCCGAGGTGTACGGTGTAGCATCCAAGATCTGGTGGATCGAGGGCGACTGCTTCGATGTCCTCAAGAAGCGGCTGAAGTCGTTGGCCAAGGATGCTATCGTGTTCGCCAGTCCGCCTTGGGGAGGTATGCCTCCTTTGTACCTGGTCATCTTCATGATACACATGCTGACACCCATCATAGGTCCTCAGTACAGCGATGATAACATTTTCGATCTCAGCACTATGCAACCCTACAACCTCAAGCACATCTACGACAGATTCTCAGCCTATGTCCCGGATTTTGTGCTCTTCTTGCCCCGAAGCTCCGATCTGAATCAGCTGGCCAAGTATGCTCCTGATGGCAAGAAACTTGAGGTCGTGCACTACTGCACAAACGGGTCAAGCAAGGTGAGTCGCAAGAAGCTGTTGCTACATAGTACTCGACTGACCTTTCTAGGCTCTCTGCGCCTACTTTGGCGAGTTCAAATTTCAGTGATGACGAAAAAAGGGAGCTACAGGGACAGAGAAGGGAAGGGAAGCGTCAGCTGTTCCCAAGGGAGAACGTTGAAAGTCACTAGATAATTGCCGTTGTTACAGAAGGCGAGACAAAATATGTGCATTGTTGAGTCATGAACAAGCTGCTGCCTGTTATGACCTCCGTCAAGTGAAGCGTTATGCTCGCGATACAGGCTTGATGCGCGAGGAGAGTGTCTCAAAAAGAGGGAGTGCGGCATCATCGCGGCGAGTAGACATGACAAAAATCGAGATTGAAAACATGCCGAAGCGATATATATCATCGTAAACTCGAACAAAAACACTCTCTGAACATCACTTCCACCAACAACAACCCTAAACAGCGACAAAAGTATGTGAAAACAAGTGCAAGCATGTGATACTTGCACCACCAACCCTTGTATACTCTGTTGTTCCAGCAATGAATGTAATAAATCGAGGATGGCAGTTTAGTGTAGTGGTCTGATCAGCCATCATGCTAACTCAAGCCTAGGTTTCCGGGGTCTTATAGGGGGTTCACGGCCCAGCTACCAATTGCTAACTGACGGACCAATACGTTTTTGCTCCGGTTGGCATTGTCTTGGGGGGTTTCTCTTTCTTTTTCTTTGCGCCAGTGCTATCCTCCTAAATCTTAGCTACTAACAGAGTAATGATATCGATGGTGTGATTGAGGGTAATAAAGTGATTTGGCTGCCATGTGCTGTATGTCTTGGTCGTAAATTTGATAATCTGAAGGGTTAGGGTTCAATCCTCGTTGGTGCTGTTTTTGTTCTTGCATTTTCAGATTTTTCGACATGTGCAAAAGTCTGCAGTCTCCTCTCCTTCTATGCAAATAGAGTGACTGTTGAACTATAGGATGCCATAAAGGGGTTTTAAGATAGAGATGTAATCAAAGAGAGTCTACGAGATGTCGGCTTCACGACGGAACACGCACTGATTTTAAATTATGGTTCATTCTCATAGGTTACATGCGTCGAGGACTTCAGCAAAAACGATTTTCATCCACAGATTATATAAGACCAGACGAGGCGGGAATTAGCTTGAGGTTCAAGCGGGAAGTATCAGTCCGGTGACTCATGCTGTAGCTGTGGTATTGCCTACAACAAGGCCCTCGCTGTTTGCCTGACTGGCCCACGCATCTTTCAAACCCCAAACAGCAACACTGACACCGGCGCCTTGAGGAATATCCTTGGCTCCGATCCTGAGAGTGTCAAGAGGGTAATCAGGGAAGAATGTCATGGTACCACTCTGCTCGCCTCCATTGACAAACAGTTCCAGGATAGTGCGGTCGAGGATTCCGCTGAGAGTCCAGGTGCCGTTCTCGCTACCACTGTAGACGCCATTGGCGGAGAACTTGTCGGTGAAGTAAGGGTTCTCAGCACCCCAGTTTGTGTTTCTTCGTGATAACCAAGTGGCACCGCCAGGAACAGTGCCGCCCTGGACGTTCTCACCACTCACAGACGAGGTAAACGTGAAATTCAGAGTTCCGGCCAGAGTGGAAGGGGTCAGGCCAGTGATGTTGGCTTCGAAATAAAGTGCACCCGATGGTACATTGCCATAGTCGAGCAAGATACTGTTGTTACCCAGCGAAGAGTTGGAAGTAAGGACCTGCGAGAACTGCGAGCTAATGTTGAAAGGAGAACTGACAAGGTCCCAACCAATGTTGGGCAGCTTCTTCAGGTGGTTCTGACGGAAGACTGTCATGGAGCTTCGCCAGCCCTCGCTCGCGGTAGGAATATCGTTGGTGTATTGCCAATTGCTGGCCCAGTCCATACTGAGACGCTTCTCCGTGCCAGGGATGCCAGAGAAGAACTGACCGGCATAGTTGTCCTTGGCAAAGTCGGAGATGCGAGCGACAGGGTCGACGGCTTCGAAGTGTGTACCGTTGAAGAAGCCAGGGAAGTACTGAGAGATGGAGCCTCCAAGAGGGGCGCCAGGGTTGATGGAGATGAACATGAGCCACATGGTCTCGTCTGAGTCCTCTACGGGCATCTCGACCAGATTAGGACACTCGTATTGAATGCCTAGCAAGCCGTGATGGCTGAAGTTGGAGGCATGTTCCCACGATGTGAGATTGGGTGAGGTGTAAATGCCGACTGTGAATTCGGCAGCATAGACGGTAATCATAACCCAGCTTTGGGTTCCAGAGTGCCAAAAGACCTTTCGCTCAGTTAGTCAGGATGGACAAGGTCTTGGTCGATGTTGGTAATTACCTGAGGATCACGGAATTGAGTCGAGCCAATATCAATCACCGGATTGCCTTCATAAGGCTCAAAAGAGTAACCACCATCCTTGGAAAATGCGATGTTCTGGTTCTGCGACGTGCTGTTATTCAAAGTGTAGATGGCAACTACACCATTGTCCTGGCCAGGGAAGTAACCACTAGTGTTGTTTACATCAACCACTGCCGAGCCGCTGAACACGAATGTTTCGTTGTTTGGAGGGAAGAGCGCAATAGGCTGGTTTTCAAAGGTGTAACCATCAGTCGTTGTTGCGTGACCCCAATGCTGGTTTCCTGCTACGTCTCCTGTTGGGTTGTCTATGAAGTGTTAGCATTGGCTCCATACTTGTCGTGATGAGAGAACCGGACATTGATAGTAAACGTGGTAAAGACCATCGGCGTCAACGAAGAGACCATTTGGATCGTTCTAAACACCCATGTCAGTAAACCGTCTACCTAGTATAGAAACAAGTGATGTAGACATACCATAAAGCCCCTGGGGGGTGAGAAATGTATCTGAGGTCTCAAAGCGCCGTCATAGTTGCCGGGGACGGGCGTCCCTGTTGGCACTGTAGCCAATGTGGTGGAAGCATCCTGTGCAAACGCAGAGCCCAAATAGAGCAGCGAAGACAAGAGGGACAAAGTACGAGACATTGTGATTGTTGGGTTCCTACCTCTTCTAAGGCGATCTGCCCTCTATTTATGTTGGCATCTTGTAGATCCTACCATGCTGCGCCCTCATTCTCCCGGACCTCAGAGTGCTGGGATACGGGCCGTACGGTCATTGCTCGCATGGCGGGTAAAGAGACCAGCGTCACACGATGTTTGCCATGACCGATGCCGCGAGATGCCAATATTGATGCAAGAGAAGGGCCGATTTTGCTTACTGAGACCTTCCGCAAAACATTGTCTCCAGGATCGAGTGACGGCACTTGTGGGTGAAAGTGGGGTCTGAGTTCGGAAAACTCGGGGTGGCTTGGGGGAAATGTGGATGTCTCTGCTCTTGGCTTGCTTTGTCGGTCCGAAGACATCACCTCATCCACGATCCAGTGCCCGAGTGGAGTTATATTAGGGCATGCTTGGAACAGAAAATGCCACGAGACCTATCGAGGTACGGCACAGTGTCCCATCAGGCCATCTTGTATTAACACTGAGTGAAATAAGGCCAGTCATGCGTCGTTGCGTAGACCTATGTCAAAAAAGCACAGCTGGACAGCAGACAGACATAGTTGGAGTATAGATTGTTGTGGCCCAAACATGAGTGATTTATGTAAATCTATATGGCTTTTGATTTTACACATTAAACAAATTTTGCTTACACGAAACGAATTTTGATGCCGACTCTGACCTAGTTACCGGTCCACCAAGTGCGGTTGTTGGTCTGCTGAACAGTATCCCAGACAAGCTGGCTCGAGGAGTTCAAAGGTCTCTCGGGGAAGACATTGTACAGAGACGACCACATGTCAATGCTGTCGAAAGTGGCGGAAGATCCGCTAGGAACGTAAACACCGGCTCCCGTGCTGCTCTCCATGCTGGGGTAGATTCTGGTTGTGAGAGCAAAACGCTCGTTGATGTAAACCTCAACCAGGGAACCATCGACAAAGATGTCCCACGAGAGAGGCTCCTGTGTAGCATTGCCATACTCGCCCTGAGTGGTGTAAGGGTGGAAGTAGCCGATGACGGAGGAGTTGGCGAAGCCATCAATAAGGGAAGAGTGGCTACGGTCAACGACAACAGTGTTGTTGGCAGGCTCGTAGTAGATTGTGGTGTATTCGCGACCATCGGGACTCATGCCGATTCTTACACCGCAAGGACCAGTAGCGCTGGAAATGACAGCACTGAGCTCCATGTGGGCACTGCCGTTTGCAACAAGAGTGTAGCTCCCGTTGTAAGTACGACCGGGCCACGAGTGCTGAGTCGAGCCATTGCGGAGACCAACGACAACATCATCGAGAGGTCTAACACCAAGAGTCTGTGCTGTGAAGCTGCCATCAAGGTTTTGAGCGAGATATGAGTTGCCCAGCTCGGTGACCATACCGTCCATGTTCACAACGTTCTTCACAGTGTGGACAAAGAGCTCACGAGGAAGAGAAAGAGCACCCTGGAAACCTTGCTGGTTAGCAGAGAAAATACCACCGTCACCGGTGATGTCTTCAGGTGCCCATCCGTACTGGACGCGGCGGTCATTCTTGGTGTCGTTGAAGCTGGAAAGGGCATATAGGAGACCCCAATCGCCAGCACCACCAGAAATAGGAGTGAACTGAGCAGAGCCATTTGCACGACGGGTAACATGGCCTTCATTCCAGAGAGCCCAGTGGGCAGACTCATGGAAGGAGACATTGCCGCCTTCGGATCCCATGTTGACAAAGTAGTGCAGGTGGCCGTCCTCATCAGGGAGAGTGAAGAAACCAGAGACCTCGAAGTTGTAGCCGTACGAGCCGGTAGAGAGCACTGAACCGAGCGAAGTGTTGCTGGCAGGCTCAAAGAGGGAGCCTAGGAAAGTCCACTTAGTCAGGTCTGATGCAGGTGCAGCCCAGAGGGGCATGCGAGGGCCGACGCCCTTGATGCCACTTCCGAAAACGGCGTAGTAAGAAGGTTCACGACCAAGAATGGCATCGAGAGCGGGCAAAGGCTCGAAGAATGGATCACGGAAACCAGTAATATTCCATCCACCTGGCGGACCCTCGATGACAGGATTGTTCTCGTACTGCTTCCAGGTCTTGCCGCCATCGGTAGACATAGCCAAGCTCTGGCTCTCAGTTCCGTTTTGGTAGGGAATGGACCAAGATGTGGGAAGCTTGGAGACAGAGGTGTAGAAAACTAGGAGAGTTCCATCAACGCCGCCAGTCAAGTTGACAGGCTGAGCAGTGCCAGAAAAGATACCAAGGCCATTGTAGCTGCCGTTACCCGATGGTCCCATTGCCAGAGCATCTCTGCCCTGCCAGCCACCAACGTCTGTCCAAGAGATCATATCTTTTGATGTGGCATGGCCCCAGGAGATGTTACCCCAGTTGATGTGCTCGGGGTGCCATTGGTAGAAGGCGTGGTACATATCCTCAGTGGGATCATACATCAGGCCACATGGATCATTCATCCACCCAGCTGGTGCGATGAAATGGTTTTGAGGACGCCATCTGGTGAAGAGTGTGTTGTTGCCCATAGACTCGATCATAGAAGTCGTCAAGGTCTGGCCAAGGGCAGTTGCGCCCATGAGGCTAGCAAGAGCAAGAGAGCCCTTCATTATGGCGGAGTATAGAGATGGGTAGAAGAGGAGGAGGATGAAAAGACTTGCTTGATGATAGATATTGTGAGGCGAGACCTAGAGCTTTATATATCTACAGGATTCATGGGAACTGGGGCTCAAATGGGGAAAGAAGGCAAGAAACTTGGAGAAAGCAAAGAATTGAGTTGCTCCAGAACAGATTCTAGGCGTTCCAGCAAGCATATGACGCCGGTCGCAGAGACATCAAGCCACCAAGAGTGTCGGACCGACAAAGATAGCCGTCTGTCACGTCTGGGGCCCCACAACGGTAAAGCTACGGTCCCATGGCAAACGAGCGGTTTTCTGTCAGATGATATTTATCCTTGAGCAGCGGTCAGTTGAAACGAAGAGAGCCGACAGATTTATATAAGTTAGACGAGAGCATGGAAGGCCTTTCTGGTAAGGGCTATGCGGTAGTGCGTAGATGTGTTGATATTGTGATAAGCTCGGTTTAGACTGGAGGAAGATTGGTGGAGCTATGCAGAAGAAAAATGATTGTATTCGTAAGTCATCGAGTGGTGCTGCCACAGCTAAAGCTTCTTCAAATATCGCGCAACAATTAGTCAAGCAGAGAGGATGGGATAGCCGACAGGCAATTCCCGAGACTCTGAACAGGTGCGGCGCTTGGACATGCTACGATGGAGATGGATGGTCGTAGCTCGTTCGTTGGCGATGATAGAGTTTGATGCTTGGAGAGGGTAGCGAACTGCGGGACAAGAAGGCATGGGTGCCCCGCATGGAGGGAGCAACATCCAGGTTTACCTGCCACGTTGGCTCGCGGCTGGAATTTGTAGGAACGATTGCTGCGAGCTGCGGTTGTTCGCATGGCAGCCGACGTTCATGCTGTAGCCGTATGACTTTGCATGAGAAACTACAGCAGCCTCGATCGTGAGGGAGGAGAGGACGGGCGGCATTTGTCGACAGGGTTGAGAACCAGATGGAGCATCATGTGCCCTGCTTTCCGAAAAGAAGAGGCTGGTTGTAGATTCAAAAAGGCATGTGCGATTCGGACCGAGATTGTGAGAGCGAGCGTGGGGAAGCTGCGCACAGACCATGTGACGTTCCCGTCGGCATCGGATGTTGGCGTAGGTTGTTTCCATCCAGGACGTTTACGTGTTCGCATGTGCAGGTACTCGTACATGTTCGACCATCCAGACGACAAGACACAATGAGGCTCGCTGCCTATGCTGGAACCTCTGCGCTGGTGGCAGCCGGTGCTCTACTGAAGGCTTTCCACCAGCGGCCCAACTTCTATTCGGCCACAGTCTACCTGTCGCAGAGCAATGCCTGTGTTCTTGTGAGCGAATGCCCCTGCTGTGCCAGCCAGACGCCGCTAACTCCGTCACTACCCAGATCCTCACAAACCTCGCCCTGGTCGCCGCCTGCAGCTTCATCTACGGTCTTCAGCGTCTCTTCTATGGCCCCCTCCGTCCCATCGAAATCGAGCATCTCTCCGAAAAGGCCTGGTATGCCGTGCTCGACACGCTACTGGCCATGCCCTCGCTGAGGGACGAGGTCGGAGGCTGGATGCTTGCCGTATTCGTTCTCCTGCTGGCCGGCAAGGTCTGGAGCTGGATCGGTGAAGGCCGCGTCGACATTCTTGAGCAACAACCGCCACAGAACCCCCGCCTCTTCCACGCACGTCTCGCTTCATCGCTACTCGTGTCCACCGCATTCGGCGCCGCCATGCTAAGATACTGTATTGCTACCGTCAAGGATGATCCCCGCCCTGGCATGATGGTCATCTTCACCTTCGAATTCGCTATCCTTCTGATCTTCTCCTTATTCACCCTTCTACGCTACGCCCTAGCTCTGACAGAAGCACGTGTGTTGAAGCAACAAACAAAAGCCAAAATGGACGAGAGGAGAGCAGAGATCCGCGCAGAAAGAGAACGACTGGAGCGCGAGCGCGACGAGTCAACCGACCCTGAGAGTCTGCCTCCTCTGCCTAGTGAAGAAGACGTGGATGAAAACGAGATCGATGTTCCGGGATGGGAAGAAAAGCGTCGATGGTTGTTTGGCCTCGAGCTTGCTACAGGTCGGTCGTTCTTGCCTCAGGCTGAGTCGTCAAAGCTAACATACCACAGATTTTATCAAGCTCATTGTTTACACCGTATTTTTTGGAATCTCCTTGACCTTCATGGGACTGCCCATGCACATCATTCGCGACGTATATCTGACCGCTGCATCGTTCGTCACGCGCGTCAACGACTACAACAACTACCGCAAGGCCACTCAGAACATGAACAGCCGATACCCAGACGCCACCAGCGAAGAACTGACCAATGACAACACTTGCATCGTCTGCAGAGAAGTCATGGTGCCATGGGGACAACCCGATGCCGCAGGACAAGCACCTAGATCCAGTCTTAACGAAGGTATGCGCGCGAAGAAATTACCATGTGGTCACATCCTTCATTTGCGCTGCCTCAAAGCTTGGCTCGAACGGCAGCAAGCCTGCCCAACTTGTCGCCGCCCTGTCATTCCTACTGGAACCTCTGCTACTGATGGTGCAGGAGCCGGCAACCAGAACGCAAACGGTGGTGCTAACGGAGGTGCACAACAAGGAGTCAACCCTCCAGCTGGTGCTCCTAACGCGGGCAATGCCAATGGAAATCGTCCAGCTCAGCCCCGACTGCGTATGCTCAATCTTGGCCCGATACGTATCGGTGTCTACAATGGACCTGCCAATCGCGTGCGAGAAGCTTTGGATCAACGACGCGCACAGGACAATGGTAATGCCATTGGAACAGCGACACCGACAGCAGCTTTAGGAATGGGAGGATTGGCTGGAGCGAACACTCAAGTGCAGCTTCTGCAGATTGAAGAGCGTCTGATGCAGGAATCCCGCCGCTTACAGATCGAGCAAACCCAGCTCGCGACTGTTCGTGCCTTGGAAGCAGAATTGGCAAGACTCCGCGCACTTCACAGTAACAACCAGGCTGGTAACGGCACTCCTGGTCTATCAGCTGGCGCAAGGGCTGCGACACCTAATTTCTTCCCGAATCCTAACATGATGGCTCCTGGCGCTGGTTTTGCGCCACCACAAGTGTTTCAACCTGGCCCTGGACAAGCACCGATGACACAAGGACATGAAGGACTGCCGCCTGGTCTTGTGATACCTGAAGGTTGGACCATTGCGCCTCTTAATAGAGTCGAAGGCACTTCGCAGCTTGGTGGCGCCATGCCACAGACACAGACACAGTCCCCCATACCTACGCCTACAATCGCAGTCCCGACGATGAACATCCCAGCTGAACAAGACCAAACCGAAGAACCAATGGCTTCGGATATCATGGAAACTGCCGCTGCCAACGAACCAATCGAGCAGAGTGACATTACTCAAGAAGTAGTACCAGAGGTGGAACCTTCTAGTCTTAACCAAGAACCTTCCTTGTTGTTGCCTTCGCAGGGTCCTTCTTCATCAAGTCAAGTCGAACAACCAGAGCTTTCAAGCATCAACGACCATATCGATGTAGCTGAAGAAGCTCCGATAGAAGCCACTGGGGAAACTGTGTCGGGACCAGACGTTCCAGCACAATCAGACCCCAGTTTGCCGACGACTCGGCCTAACGGATGGGGAGAAAACTCAAGCTGGAATTTTGATGGCGTCGACAACCTCGAAGGTGAAAGCAGCACCCAGCAGACAGAGTCCGAGGAGCAGCCCAAAGCAGTCGACAAGGGTAAAGGCAGAGCAGTGACTGTAGAGGACGTAGAGGACGCGGAGCAGTAGACGAATACTTTCATTGTTTATATCAATCACGACCATGGCATCCAAGCAAAGGTATAGGGTAGGCATAGCGAGGCGTTTTTTTTTTGGAAGCCGTATCAAGGCTTGGTATTCCCCTCAGCCGACGCGGCACAATTACTACATTCATTCTACTCAGTACACAGACTAGATCACTCTGTTTCTCTTTCCAGCCCTGGTCCGATTCCAAGCGAGTAGCAGCTGAAGCAGGTGTAGATCTAGTTGAAGCCTTGCAAGGTGAGAGCTTGGACCGTTCTTGCCATGATCTAGTAAGAGGTTTACCAGTTCGGCCGATTTCCAGACAAGAGCTTTTGCGTAGATGAGTTTTGTGCATTGATTCATCGTCAAGACCATGCCCAAGACAGAATTCTACAAGCGTCCCAAACGCCCCGATACAAGGAAATCCGGTAAGCACAAGACGACAGTGCAAATGTTGATATGATACAATGGTATACAAGAGAAGCAAAAAGGAAAAAGGCGCTTCTCAAGTGCTTTAAAAGTTGCGGGCCTTGAGGAAAGCCTCTATCCGCGGCTTGTGCCAGCCCTTGATCATGACATGGTTTGTAAGTCTGTTGATGGTACACTCGGCATCCGGGACACCGAGTTCGATCTGCAGAGCATCGCGCAGGACATCAATGTTTCCGTCAATCTTCTTGACGCGGGTCAATTTCATGTTGCCGCCGCGTTTCCTCAGAGTGTAGATGGGCAGCTCGTTGGAGGGTGTCCTGGTGACGAAGTAGGGGAGGTTGGGGGCGATTTCTGACTCTGGCAGAGCAGGAGCCTCGGAGACGGCAAGGTCCTTTTGGGGTTGGCGGTCGGGGTAGTTGCGGATCTTTGTTGGTTGCGAGGTGCGGTGTGAGGCGTGTGACGTGAGGGGTCGCGGGATGGACTTGAGCGAAGTGGGAGGGTATGAGGGAGAAGCGGTGCGCGAGGCGACGAGGTTGGGGTCGACCGAGGGAGGAGTGTAGACGTCTGTACAACTGTTAGCGACAATGTCTAGGATGCGAGAAGTGAGCAAGACACATACCCGGTCGGATTGTGGATGTCGAAAAGCGCAGACATTGGCGCACGGCGACTGGGCGTGGAACCGCCAAAAGACGTAGTGAAGGCACGACGGGTTGCAAGAACGACATGATTGTGGTTGGATGTGGTATATCGAGGTCTCTGGAGGGCAACTTTTCTGTCGCAGCTGCTGCATGTCGGATGTGCCAAGGATTGTGCACAAAGCGTGCACAAAGTGTGCAAAAGTGCGGAGGTTCGGTGGTTTGAAAGCCAACGAGAAATTCGCCAAAGTGGCAGCGACGACAAGCCAGCGACCAGCGTCACTTCCCACCTCGTCGTCCACCTAAATCGCCTCGCGCATTCACAATCATGGCCGCCACCGCCGACGCTGTCAAGCAGCAATCGATCCTGCCTACTCTGATCCCCCACCTCGACCGCCATCTCGTCTTTCCTCTGCTGCAATTCCTCGAGGACCAGGAAGATGTCGACGAGCCTTCGCTTGAGCACACCAAGCTCAAGTTCGAGCTGCTCAAGCACACCAACATGACCGACTTTGTCGGCGACCTCTTCGCCAAGATCAACAACCTGGACGAGCGCCCGGAGGAGTACGTTCAAAAGCGCGATGAGGTTCTCAAGAAGCGCGAGCAGCTGCAGGACGAGTGCTCCAAGATCCAGGACCTGCTGGCCGATACCGAAGTTGTCAACAACCTGCGCTCCGACAAGGTCCAGAACTTGAACTACCTCAAGGAGAACCACGGCGTGACCGACCAGATGGTCGACGCTTTGTACGAGTTTGGCCAGTTCCAGTACAGCTGCGGCGATTACAACAGCGCCTCTGAGCTGCTCTACCAGTTCCGCATCCTTGTACGCCGCGACTCTGTCCAAGTCTCAACGCTAGCCACAAACTAACACATCTCGCAGAGCACCGACAACGACAAGGTCTCGGCAGCAACATGGGGTAAACTCGCTTCGGACATTCTCACTACCAACTGGGAGTCCGCCATGGAGGAGGTGCAAAAGGTCCGCGAGAACATCGACACACGCCTGTTCAGCAACCCCTTGGCCCAACTCGAGCACCGCAGCTGGTTGATTCACTGGTCGCTCTTCCCCTTCTTCAACTACGAGCCCGCCCGCGACCAGCTCACCGACCTCTTCTTCTCCCCCACATACATCAACACCATTCAGACCGCCTGTCCCTGGATCCTGCGCTACCTCGCCGCCGCTGTTATCACCAACCGTAACCGCCCCGCCGGTAAGAACGGCCAGAACTCATACCAGAAGCAGCTCAAGGACTTGATCCGCATCGTCAGACAAGAGACCTACGAGTACAGCGACCCCGTCTGCGAGTTCGTCAAGGCTCTCTACGTCGACTTTGACTTTGAGGAGGCCCAGAAGAAGCTCGGCGAGGCCGACGAGATCTTGCGCAGCGACTTCTTCCTAGTCGCTACCAGCGAAGCTTTCAAGGATGCTGCCAGACATCTCATCTCAGAGTCATACTGCAAGATTCACCAGAGAATAGACATCAAGTACGTGCATTCCTGGAAAATCATTTGATCTTGACCTTGCATACTGACTTTATTTTGCAGGGATCTTTCCAAGCGTCTTGGTTTGTCCGAGGACGAGGGTGAGAAGTGGATCGTCAACCTGATCCGTGACACTCGTGTCGACGCAAAGATCGACTACAAGGAGGGCACCGTCGTCATGAACCACCCACCACAGTCAGTGTACCAGCAGGTCATTGAGAGAACCAAGGGTGGTTTCTTCCGCACACAGGTCCTCAGTGCTGCTGTTGCCAGGTGAATCGAAAAGGAGTGAAAAAGATAAAACCAGCAGCAGAAACAAAAAAAGCAGCAAAAGTTTTTCAATTACTCTCTTCACGATACCTCATAACTCTTTTCCTTCAAAAGGGGTAGAACATTTGGGGGCTGGGGGGTGTCACAATACCTTTTTGTGTTACGATCAAAGCTAGGCGTTTTATATTTTTCAGTTTTTGGGAGAGGGCTTGATTCGATACGCAAGAAAGGAAAGGATGTCAAGCATGAGTTCGGGTCAAGCGAGCTTACTCTTGGCTGATGTGTAGAGTTTGATGAATTACACGGACATAGACCATCTACATTTTCCCGTTCTCTATATGACACCTTTTGTCTCTGTCCGATGTGATTCGATCGTAATGGACAAGATGGAAACGACAAAGAAGCGCTGTCCTCTACATACTCTAAGGTCGACCATGTGCTGTGTACTCTATAGAACTGCTCAGAACCAGATGCTCCAATCACTTCTTCCAGAGCGATTGATGTTCACACGATCCAGATATTCGAATGTGGCGCAGTCTTCCAAGCGCCACAGCTCAAACGCCACATCTCTCCCACGCGACCACGCCTTCTTCCTCCACCTCCATCTCTAAATCCCAGCATCATCTTTCAAGGCAACAACTATAACAAACACCATTATCCCAAACTCTCGAGTCAGAAATCTCCTTGGAATTTCTACCCTGGAACAAACTCCACTCGAATCAACGAGCACTCAAAGACAACATCGAAACCCGCAAGATAAGAAGAAACCATGTCGGCATCGCTGGCGACCGAGTGCAATGAAGTCAAGGAGTGAGTTTTTCTTCATGTCTAGATAAGAATCAAACTCAGTCAATACGATGGGGCAAGACTCGTCAATACTAGGACCAGGAACATTTTTGCTGACCAGCATCTTTTTTTGGACAGGCGTTACGACAGCTGCTTCTTGAAATGGTATAGCGAGAGTAAGTTTGCCCAAAAAAAAAAGCATTTGGTTGTTTTCTTTCAGTTCTTGCCTGTTTTTTTTTATGCGCTTTTTTCCTTTTTTTGGTTCTTACATTTCCTCTTTGTTTTGTATGAACTATCGTTTTTTTGCCCCATTTTGTTTATATTGGTGACAGGCTTTGGTTGCTCCCTTTGGTCTTCTTATGCTGGGGTTCTCATGCTTTGGGAGGAGTCGACGAAAGACAAGCAGAAACAACGTCCATCTGAGAGCTTTTTCGAAAAAAAAAGAAAAAAGAAAGGTATACACATATTTGGGCTAACCCTTTTCTTCAAAAAACAACAGAGTACCTCCGCGGCACAGCAACATCGGATGAATGCGAGCCTCTATTCGCAAAGTACAAGCAATGTCTTGGTGTAAGTCTTTGTCTTTCTCTATCTCTCTCTCTCTCTCTCTATCGCTCATTTCTCTCGGATAACCTTGATGCGAGACTGCTGTTGTTCTTGGATGAAATCGAATATACTGACAGCTCTCTCCTCCTCAGCGTGCACTCAAGGAACGTGGCATAGACAAGATGCTCGACGAAGCAAGAGCGGATAATCGCGAAAACGATCTCGAGAACATGAAACCCACCAGTTGAAAGAGCGGCCAAAGCTCCCCCGTCATGTATTCTTCTTTACCAAAGTCTTGTTACTTTTTTTTTTAGCATGATGAAATTTTCTTTGTTCCTTCTCTTCTCTGTCGTCCATACATGGCGCTCACAAGATATAAAAGCATCTCCAATTTCTCTTTCACATGTTGGTGGAAATATTGTGAAACCTGAGTTTTTGGTGGACGAATTTGAATGTCTTGATTTGTAGGGAGAACACATAGAGTATCGAAGAAAAGCCAAAAAAAAAGCCACAGAATATGTCCGAGATACAACGCCAGACCCTTCCATTCCGTCCCATCCTGTTCCTCCCTAACACCAACCCCTTGTGATGAACACCTACTTGCCCAGGTCACCCAGTTCACTCAGATGAGTAAGATCAGTCATTCTTCTTCTGACCAGCAGCAGAGTCCTTTTCGCCATAGTTGCCCCAGACCCATTTGCTCCAACTACCGCTTCTATCGTGAAGTCTGGGGCTGGGTCTGTTGCTTCCTGTAGGCACGTGCTCATATCCCAGATCCTCAAACTCGGCCTCGCTTTTGCTTCTGTTGAGCAAGCCTTCAGCAACGGGCTTGAGGTAGTCCTGGAAGTTTGGGCCGGGACCGTCGTTGGTGGGGTAAGGTGGAGAAGAGACTGGGATGTGTTCGCGAGCGGCTTCGTTGTCAAACGCCTGGAGAAGAGTGCGCAGGCGGTCCTTTTGCGTGGAAATGTAGGCGCTGCGTTCGTCGCCTGACATGTGTGGAGGCACGAGGTTTCCGCTGGCGCTGAGGTCTTCGGCTTGTGCATCGCGAGAGCGGGTTGCGCCGCCGGGTCCTGCAGCTTGAGCCATGACGCTGCTGAGCATGGAGAACAGGTCGTTTGCACCAGGGGCAGATTGCGAGGCTCCAGGGCCGCTGTATCCATCGGGACGAGCAGAGGGCATGACGAAGCGGTTGTACAGAGCTTGGCTGTAGCTCACCTGTCTGCTGGCGGGAGGAGTAGGACGACGAGGTTGCATGCCGAGGAGGTTAACCTTGACCCACTCGATGCCCTGCTTGAGGTATTGCAGACCGGCTGCTTTTGCTTTCTCGTGGCTGTTGGTGATGAAGCGGTCGATTTCACGCTCGTGCTCGTAGAGGAAGGGGTGGATGTAGTTTTGGTAGACAAAGACGCTGCCCTGCTGGCCGGGCAGCACGAGGTAGAGGTGGGCGCCGAGGCGGATCCACGAGTAGAAGGGTACCCAGCTGAGGACGGGATAGAGGAGAGATTCAGCGGCGAGGGCGAGTGAGAGGGTGGTCCAGTACATCAGCCATGGTGCCAGCTGTGCCGGGTCCGAGCTGCGCAGCGCCTTGTACGATGCAAAGATGGGAAAGAGGATCGAGGTCACCGAGCTGCGACAAGAGTGTTAGTGATGACCATCGGAATGAGAAGCTGCTCGTCGTACGTGAGTATATCAGCTACGAAACCAAACATGACGGATGGCTGGTGGTTGACTGGTTGCCGTGAAGCTTAGGTGATGTATCGGTAGAAGGAAGGAAAGGACGCTTGGTCAGAAGATAGGAAGGATGATGGATAGCTCAGGCCAGCTGAGACACGACTAGCTGTCTTCTTTTACTTGTAACGGCCACGACGACTCTGCTAGGCACCGGTATTGGCTTCAGCACAAGTCTGCGTAGAGAGGCCGCATACAACCTCTCATGATGCCTTCGAAACCCGCTCAAGGTGGGGTAGTTCACTTCTCTATCTGTTATCGTCGCTCTTGGCGCCCGTTCCTTCCGTTTCCGATCATGTTCTTGCTTCGAAACCCCATACCAAACACGAAGAGCCGTCGAGACATGATCAAGGCAGTATCCACCGAGAGTCAGTATCTCAGTGGCTCTCTATAGCTCACTCTCTGCTTTGGAACAGAATTGTGTCTTCTTGTAGCATACGCTTCGCTCTACAGCGCTCTATGGGGGAAGGGTGGAGTTACAGACTTTATCACACGGCATGGGAAGAAGAGAGCATGTGCAACACCTCAATTCATTCACGTCCGTCTCCAAACTACAGACGTCGCAGGGCTGCAATGAATAGATCGGTAGACCAGCCGGAGATCATGTCCTCGGTGATGGTCTGATAGTCCATTTGTCGGTATTCAAGAACGGATGACGGGAAATTGGTGTGGCTGTGCAGGCAGAGCAGCCAAAGCGTCACCGGCCTCCGGAACGGAATCAAAACATTTGAAGGTGACGGTTGCGACTATGACGATGCCAGATGAGAAGACCATCTCCTTTGTCATTCATCTAAACGTAGAACTGTGCATCGCACGTCTTGTCCTCAGCTAGTATCTCCTCTACACCAACAAAGCCATGAGCCAGACAATTGCATCATAAGTCGATGGTCAGGTGCACACTTTGGATAGAAGCATCGCAAAATCAAAGGCTCGAGGCCTCATCAACTGCAGACTGTACTTGTTAGTGGTGACGCGACAAGGATGCTGCTCGTCCATCAAGCCGGCAGCGTCAAGGTGGGAGAGGTGGTGCGGTATGTCATGCGACCAAGAACATCAACGCGCCGACGTGCAGCTTTCTGACCACTCTGTAGATTCACCTTGACCTACACTCCGAGCAACGATCGAATCCTGCCCAGCCCTTCGCATCTGCACCTCAAGATCAAGAACACTTCGGCCATCCCTCTACGTGCCGCCTACCTCCATGGCCCCTACACCTTGCACGTCGCCTCGTACCCAGCCTCATTCAACCCCAATCACAAAGTCGAGGACCCGCAAAAGGAGGGCGTGCCGGACTTTGAACCACTGCTCAAAGCAGGTTCAAGCTGGTCTACCAAGCTGACTGTTCCCGAGAACATCCGAGAGACGGGCAACACTTTCGCATCCGGTCGCCAGAATCGTGCCTCGCAAGATGCCCATCGAGATGACAAGAAAGGGCCGCCAACCGCTACATGGGTCATCGAAATTGCTTCTCAGATCCTGTTTTCCCACACAGCCGCCGTGCATTTCGAGCTCTTGGTCGGTCGGGACGAGAGAAGCTTAGACCTCGGATTCGCAGCCGTCGCTAGCCACGGCCATGGCAGTCCTGGTCAAATACACGACCATCAGAAGGACAAGCGTAGGGACAATGTTGGCCAACAGAAAGGTCTCTACTCACGCGCTGTCAAGCTTGTCGTCGAGGACACTCAAGCGCTTTGGGACAAGCCCGCCCTCCCTTCCAATGATGCCCAGAAACGTCCTCGATCCTCAAAAGAGTCGGTCCGCAAGTCCAAGGAAACAAAACCTAGCACCGAAGAGGTCAAGGAGGAACCTCCCAAGAAGAAAAAGAGGATACATCTAGTTGTTCTGACTCATGGCCTTCACAGCAACATTGGCGCCGATATGCTTTACATGAAGGAGAGTATAGATGCTACAGTCAGACAAGCGAGAATCGATGCAAGAAGTAGAAAGGCTGCCTACAAGAAAGCGCAAAACAAATCTGCCTCCTCGTCAGAACAGCCAGATCCATCGACCGACGACAAGCCGAACGAAGAAGCCACTACAGCACCTCTTTCAGGAGGCCAAGAAGACCTCGAGGATGACGGTGACGAAGACGAAGAGCAAGTCATTGTTCGTGGCTTCAGTGGCAATGCTATCAAAACCGAAAAGGGCATTCAATACCTCGGCAAGCGTCTGGCAAAATTCGTCCTCAACTTCACCTATCCCGACCAGCCTTTCCAACCAGTCAAAAAATCCATGACGAGGTCCTTTACGGATCAATTCAAATCTCAGGCCACTAAGAATGCCAGAGACGGCGAGCCTGCGCACCAAGGAAGCAGCATTCACCATGACGACAGCAGTGCTGACGAGCTTCCTTATACCTTTACTAGTATCAGCTTCATCGGGCATAGTCTGGGTGGTCTAATCCAAACATATGCAGTTGCTTATATTCAGAAGCATGCGCCGCATTTCTTCGAACAGATTCACCCAATCAATTTCATCTGTATGGCTTCTCCCATGCTTGGACTGAGCAACGAAAATCCTATGTATGTAAGGTTCGCCCTGGACTTTGGCCTCGTTGGACGTACTGGTCAAGACCTCGGCCTGACTTGGCGCGCACCTAACATTGCGAAATCCGGTTGGAACGCCATGATGGGAGGATTTGGAGCCGGTACAAAAGAGGAACATCAAGAAGACCCAGGAGCAAAGCCGCTTTTGCGCATTCTCCCTACTGGTCCTGCTCATACAGTCCTACGCATGTTCCGCAACAGAACTGTGTATTCAAACGTCGTCAATGATGGTATCGTACCACTGCGGACTAGTTGTCTGCTGTTTCTCGATTGGGGTGGTCTTGGTAAGGTGGACAAGGCACGCCGC
Source organism: Aureobasidium sp. GC_Fusr_1 (assembly GCA_026538705.1). Lineage (NCBI taxonomy): Eukaryota > Fungi > Ascomycota > Dothideomycetes > Dothideales > Saccotheciaceae > Aureobasidium > Aureobasidium sp. GC_Fusr_1. The sequence continues at coordinate 11,391 of JALPCE010000249.1, read as the reverse complement.
GAGAACGGGTTGATAGGTACATTGGCCGAATTCGGATGGGCTGAGCTTACTGGTGCCAATGCACTGCCCAAAGCAATCAAGAATAATGGCGTAGGAAGTACTGCTGGTACCGAAGATGAAGGCTCCGGCGCCGATACACCAACGGGAAATCAAGGCGGCGATGTTCCTCAACCACCATCGGAAGCGACAAGAGACGACAACAGAGACTCTACAACCCTTGCTGCAGAACCAGCAAGGGGCCAATTCTTACGAACGCAGGACCGTGAAAGTGCCGATTCTTCGACGAGTGCGGCAAACCAAAATCAAGGTGGCGGGCTTCTGAACAGTGTCTTCAGCTTCTTCCGTCCTGGACCTTCACCTGAGCGTCAGTCTTCGAAAACCATCAAGGCCGTGCGTCGCGGCCAGACTGTTGATGTAAAAGCCAACGATGAGCATGAAGATCACCCGGGCGAAGAGATCCATCAAAGAGCTCGTCGGAACAGCAGAGGTACAACAGACAATCCGACAATGAGGCCAAGCAAGCGTCCAGGAGCAACACGCGGAGGCTCAATGAACTCCAACCCTGATGCACTAGCACCTCCGAGTACATCTATTTTCGAAGCAGCCAGCGATATCATCCACCCTCCTATCCCATCGACAACCTGGCTTATCGACCCAGTATCTCGCGATCGTACCATCTTCCATGACAGAATCTATCATCCTGAAGACATCCCGCCGCCTCCGATGAAGCGTCCCAGTAGACTTGGGCGTTCATTCTCTTCGGACTCTGCATCGTTCAGAACATCTCAATCTCGTGATGACGCGGCTTCGATCGATATGGGAAACATGAAAGTGGAGGAGAAGATTGCCCGAGCATACCACAAAGACCTATCTTGGCGGAAAGTCTTGGTGCGCCTTGAGCCCGATGCACACAACAACATGATTGTGCGAAGAATGTTTGCGAATGCTTATGGCTGGCCTGTGGTCAAGCATCTGTGTGACACGCATTTCGGAGACAACTTTACCGCGACCACTAGAGACGAAGACGAACCAGCTATTGATCGTGCGAAAGATTACTCACAAGCCGATCACGAGGCTGGTGAAGAGGTCAAAGGACAGAACGAGCGAAAGCCCCTTACTAGACGTGCGTCAGACATGCGCGAAGATCGGGATGAATTGAAACCCCTTCAAGAGAGTACTAGTGGTGCCATCAAGCACAAACTTAATCCACAAGGTTCCGCTGTATGGGACGATATCTGGTTCGAGGGCAGCGACGACGATGACGACGAAGAGGAAAGTTACACGGCCAAAGTGCAGAGATTCCTGCACCTGAACCAAGGTGAAGGCGACGGTGCGACATGGATTGGTGGTGGTGGTGCTCCGAAAAAGCAAAGCACCGACAGTACCGTACGTCCTGTCAAAAGACGCCACTCAACTGAAGTCCACCGTGGCCTAGGACCCACAAAAAGTCATGAGCCGTACTCTCCTCGCCTTTCTACATCTTCAAACAATACGCCAATCTTATCACCCAGCTCGACCAGTGGAGAGTATACTGGCAAGGTGTTGATGGAAGAACCGTCTAGTATGGATGCTGGCGAGAGCATCTTGAGTAATGCAAAGCACAACAGTACAGCTAGTGTTGGTCTGCAAAAAAGCGTCAAGGAAGTTGTGTCGCAGCCTGACAAGAACAATGATAACGATGCAGGCGTCAGTGAGCAAGTTGCTCGGAAAGCAAATAGAGCTCCGTAGATAGATTCATGCTTGAGTCGCTCCTGCTTCCTGATTTTCATATTTACATTCTCCACGCAACAATTCTGCTACAGATATCGATTTCAATGCCTTCTTGTTGAATCCATCGACCTACTCACTCTACTTATTCATCGCCTATCATCACGTCAGGAATATCTTCTATTCTCGCCACTCGTAATGACATCCAGCAAAAACAGCAAAGTACCACGCCGTCGTCACAAGCACACTATCTCTCCCAGGCAGCGCCCTGAGATCTCTGCTTCAACACCACCACATCACCACACCCAACGCGCAACAGCAACACCGTCAGCGGGTACCTCAACACGATCAAGATGGCACCAAACCCCTCCTGTCAAGAAGCGAGCTGCCCTTGTGGCATCTAGTTCTACAGGCACGACAACTCGCGGAGAAAAAGGAGGCAGCGTATACTTGATGACAGGCGGTATTGCCGCTGGCATGACGATGGGTGAATCTTCACATCATCCGTTGTTCTTACCACAGATTGATGTTCCGAAGCCCAAGAACTTGCGGCCAGAGGCACATCGAAGAAACTTGCATTACGTGTTGCTGAAGACTGGTTGAGGTGTACGCCGAATTATCTTCCAGCCTTCTCAAACCATTCTCAAGGCATGAAGGTCACTCTCAAAACCATTGTGTGAAAAGAGTTGTAGGAACATTGGGCGTTTATACACTCGAGATAGTTATCCTAACACCTTCACAGTTCGCTTCCTACTGCATCTGCGAATTGCTTGACCGCCCAGTCGAAACTGTCCAAAGGCGCAGTAGCGAATGTCAGACGAAGCTTGATACCCTTGAGCTGGTCAGGCTCGGCCGCGAACCAACTTCCCTTGCTAATCACAACTCCATTTTCCATGGAGCGATTGTAGATCCTCTCCTCGAGATCCAGCAGAGCAGTTTTCTCCTTTTCAAGCGAACGGTCCGAGCAAGACGAGCACGAGATTCGTGGGGTTGGTGATTGCAGATGTAGCCAGAGGAACATGCCAGCCTCGGGTACGACCCAGGTGAAGAGGTCAGGAGGAAGGTACTTTTCACATGCCAGGATCAAAGCATCTCGTCGTTGACGGTATTGGTGAGACAAGAATGCTAGCCAACGGATGAACCCATCATGACCCCAGGTGACATCCAGAAGCTTGTACATGGCAACTTGAGAGAATCCAGATGGAGCCACACTGCCAACTTCGGTGTAGTTCATGTACTTTTCGGCAATCTGAGAGCAGCACGTCATCCATGCACATCTGAGTCCAGGTGCGAGAATCTTCGATGTGGCGTCCAGACGAACAACACGGCCAGAGACGTCCATGGAGAGATATGAGGAAGGCAGCTGTCGAAGGTACTCGTCGACCGGCATTTGCTTGTCTTCTCCAGTCTCCGACCTGGAGTGCAGCTTCAGGAAGTAGTATGGGTCGTCCTCGATGATGTATAGATCGTGCTCCTCGGCAACCTGGTAGATCTTTCTTCGTCTCTCTGCCGATTGGGTTGCTCCTGTAGGATTTTGACCGCAGGGGACAATGTACATGACGGATGGCTTGCGTCCTTTAGCCGGATCCCAAGAGCGCAGCTTGGCCTCCAGATCTTCCGGTATGAGACCCTGACCATCCATCTTGATACCCAAGATATTGATGCCCAGTGGCGTGACAGCCTCGATAGCTCCAGGATAAGAGTACTCCTCAGTGATGATCCAGTCTCCCCTGTCGCAAAACATGCGGAACACGGTATCCATAGCAGACGTGGTTCCACTCGTCAAACAAGTCTCCCAATCATCATACGGCGGATCGTGTATCATCTCGATATGCTCGGTGATGAACCTCAACAGCTGCGGCGACCCGGCAGCATACCCATAATTCAACGCAACCGCAAAGTCAAAGTCTTGTTCTCCCCTCGTACACGGCATGACCACAGTCTCATCAACAACAGCCCCTCGCGACTGCTTGCCGGAAAGCTCCAGCGAGTCCCAGGGAAAGTACTCTGGAATGGGTCGTCCGGCACCTAGACTGATCTGCCGTTGCGGGATGATAGGGCCGCCATCTAGACCAGGCTTTACACTGCTTGCCGACGCTTTCAGGTTCGAGGGTAGACGGTTGCGGCATTCGGTGCTGAGGTGGTGGTCCCAATTTTTGGCTTTGGGCTTTGTGCCCGGTCGACAGAGTTTGAAGAGTTCGGAGGAGGTGAAGGGGGCAGGGCCCGAGGGAAGAGGATCGGAGGTGCTCCGGTGGGCGGTGTAGCTGGCAATTGCTTGGGACAACATATTGTAGGATTTTACAACAAATTGTTTTTTGACGGACCAAAAAGAACTATCCAAGAGAAAAATTGTAGTATAGTAATTGATGTCTTTTTTTCCTTTGATACAACTGTACTGTAACAAGATTGGATTGAAAGTCGTCAATTGGAAATAATGTGTTATCGAGTGCAAAGTCGGAGAAAGAGCAGTATAGATATAGGTGGTGAGTAGATAGTGTAGTTCGGACAATTCGGAGTATGAACGTTTGGTTGCTTCGTTCCTTCGGAGTAAGCCATTACGTTTAGCATTCAACCCCCTTGCGTATCATGATTGCTTAGTGCAGATAACGAAGCAGTTGAAAGCCGCACCGGGTGCAACGACTTCACAGCAGAAGCCAATCCGTTCGGGAAGCTGGAAGCCGGCGTGACACGGACTACGTACGGCCTTAAGAATTGACAACAATATCAAGAATTGGTAAGTATTCTTGAACACAGAGATGCGTTCAGCGCAAGTCTGCCGGCTTTTGAGATGGAAAAAGCACCATAACTTCCAGTCGGAGTATAAGGAGAATCTATGTAGCACCAAACGGTCAACACGTCCCGTAGCGATTATTGCCGCTTAGCAGTACTTTCGTAGCCTCTTCTTCAGATGGCATCGTTGATGATCCCTCAAAGCCGTCTAAGTTCTGCTCTGTGACTTCTGCCGCGCTCACATCTTGGACGACTCACGAGCCTTTTGGTTGTCCAGAAGCTTCAATAAGAAGCCCTGAGCATCCTCGCGCTCCATGAACACCTCGAGCATTCTGACACCTTTGCCCTTTGTGAGCAGGCCTGATCCTATCACTGCCTCTAATTCTCCCCAAGTTCGTGCAGAGAAAGTGTTGGTCTCGACTTCGTCTTCGGTGGCGCCGAACATGTTCAGAGCTTGCAGATACCTCCAAGATGCGATATCGTTATATGCTTGTTTGCGTCCGTGTATGACACGCTCGATAGTGTAGCCGTCGTTGTTGATGACTACAATGACAATGTTCAACTTCTCTCTGATCATGGTGCTGATCTCTTGTACAGTCATCTGCAGACTTCCGTCGCCGATAAACAAGACCACTCGATCTTCAGAGGCATCTTTGCTGCTTGACCTCTCTCTCCAGTTCTCCGAGTCGCGCTGTTTTTGCACCAGGAGTCAGCACGTGCCATTCAGACCAAAATTCCACGCATTGAACAACTCACCTGGGCGATAGCAGCACCCAACGCAGCCGGTAGCATGTAACCGATGCTTAACCACGTAACAGCAGTGAAGTAATAGCTTCCGGCTGGGAGCACAAGATCACGGCTGCCATGAGAGGCGGTGCCCGTCTCGCCCATAACAATATCGCCAGGTTTGAGCATCGGATTGACAAAACGGTAGAAGTCTTTCTGCGTAAGCAAGCCAGATGATTCAATAGATGGTCGTTTTTGACTTGGCTTGGAGGGACTCTCAGGCTTCGAGATTTTGCTGTGGTCCAGCTGCTGCAGCAACAATGCTACCAATTTCTTGTTGGAAACATCACGAGTGATCTCGGATCCAATCTTGACATGACGTTCGGAAAAGGAGATCGAGTTTGCTTGCTTCGGAACGGTCGAGAACAGAGCAGTGTTGGTGCTGCTAAAGTGAGGACCAAATACGAGAGCGAGATCTGCTGACTCGAAGTAGGCCTTTGCGCTTTCGCTACCCAGATCGGCATTATAGATACCTTGGAAGCTCTCCAGATGCTCGTTAACCAAACCTTTACCGAAAGGCGATGTCCATACAGGCCATCCTGTATTCTTGACAAGTTCGTTGACCTCGTTAAGGACGTCTAAGCATCTTGTCTCACCATCCACGAATATCAGAGGCTTCTTGGCAGAATGCATCATCTCAATGATGCGGCCGGAGACCTTCGATTCGTTCTCGCCATGCGAGAGTGGAGGCAGGGAGATCTTGGACTCCAGACCGGCCGCAGACACCTTCACATCCACCATGTCGGCTGGGAGTTGGATGTAAACCGGGCGACTGTGGATCAGAGCCTGTTGTACAGTCACATCGAACTGTTCCGGGGCTGTACGAGGATCCAGAAGATTTGTCTGGGCGACTGTCACATGCGTATGCATTGCGGCAAAGCGATTGAAGTCACCATCGGCGAATGTATGATGCACATTGGTACGAGCCTCTTGTGTAACTCTGGCTGGGGTACCAACGATGGAGATTATGGGAGCCTTTTCCGCATATGCGCCAGCAATGCCATTGACTGCCGATAATTCTCCAACACCAAACGTGGTGATCAGTGCACTCACGCCGTGAATTCTGGCGTAGGCATCAGCGGCATATGCAGAGTTCAACTCATTGCAATTGCCAACCCAGTGTAGGCCCGCAGGCTCAACATAGTCTAGCAATCGAAGATTGTAATCGCCAGGAACTCCGAATACAGATCGAATGCCAAGTTGACGGAGTCTTGCGAAGACATAATCGGCAAGTGTGATGGTATCTTGTGATGTTGGAGACATTGTTGAGGAAGTTTCGGATCCAATGGTTTGAGAACGAGCGCACGTCAAGTGACTCTAGGCGACAGAAATAGAAGTCGAACTCCGATGCAAATGCTTGTCAACAAAAGAGGACCGATGAAACGTACGCTCAGAAACCATGATATGTCGTTGTCATCGGAGTAAGCGGGGCAGCAACGACCGAGGCGTCCCCACACCCCTGATCGACTTTGCCAAGCCGCTTCTAGCCGAAGACGCCGAAGACTCCTATCTAATCGGAGTGATGGGGCATTTCCTTACTCCGACCAAGTCATAGCAGAAGGAAAAAACACGACTCGCATCAGGAAGTTATGCCACCTCGTGAAGCAGCTTGCGAGCCTTGTAGGAGGTCGAAGTTGGCCTGTGACCATGTCCGGCCGGTATGCACTCGATGCTTGGGTGCTAACAGAGCCGACGCCTGCGAGTATCGGATATCTCCATTCAAAAGAAGACGAACAGATTTAGGTCCTTCGCCTAGGACGAATACTTCACAGTACGACAAGGCAGAGATTTCACCATTTTTGGTGTGGTTGTTGATGATTTGATAGCAATGGCAGTCAGTCTAGAGAATCTGAGCCACCTCCGACGGCGGCAGCGACGCCAACCATTCGACCTTATCCGAATCCAGGTTTCCAAGGCTCACTGAGTTCTGCCGCAATTTTCAGTCATATCTCTCCTCGACATCATGAGCCGGGAACCGCTCAGCCAGAACCTGATACTGTACCAGCTGGAGTGTCCGTGCCTGCATTGCTTGATAATGATGATATCGCCTGCCGACAAGGAACATCATTGATAAAGCTACTTCTGGAAGTGTACCCATTGAGTACCCTCAAAGACTTGGTCTCATTCTGGCTCGCTAAGGGAATCAGTCTTTCGCATGCGGAGTCTTTGTTAGATTCGTGTGTGGATAGCATGGATGAAGCTCTTAACTCCGGACAGCCAACAGACACTTGCATGGAACACTTGACTCGGAACTCACAGAGTCCATTGCTCTTTGGGCCTGAGACAACTTTTGGTGCATATGCAGCTCAGTTTTCCGGCAACAATGCTCGTTTGGAGACTTTGGGAATCTTTTTATCTGCAGTGGTAAGAGCCACGAATGACGTTCCGTTCTTCCCGACCTTGTACAAATCAGATGAAGACAAATTCAGACTTCGAAAGCTGGCGACTCGGTTGAGTGACCATGCCTTGGAAGTCTGTCTATCACTCGACTGTCTGAATGACCTTCAGCTTGCCTTCCAATACGAAAACTTCATTGTGCATACGTTCGTCGATGGAGATCAAAGTTACAGTTCATGGCGGAGGCTTGGAGACGTCATCGCCTCCATGCTTGCTCTTGGTTACCATGAACGGGTCGAGACTAGATCCAGGATTCCAAACTTTCTGGTGGAACTACGGCAAAGTGCATTCGCACGCATATACACCGATGACAAAGAAGTTTCCATCTTTCTTGGTCGACCACCTCGTCTAAGTCGAAGATTTTGTCATTTCCGAATACCAATTGCTTTGGACTCATTTGAGGTCAATGCGTCGGCTCCTGGGACTGAGACTGTCGGACAAGCAAATGAGATCAAGATCGACTACAGAGCAGGGTGCAGTTGGGCGGCTCTATGTGCACTACTCAAAGAAGAAATCTTAGAGCTGTTCATCGAAAAGAATCGTGAACACTGCGTTCAAAGAGCGAGTGTGATCTATGCCAAGGCCGAAGCACAATGGCAACAGCTACCCACACACATGCGCTACGATGTTGGCTGTTTGAACGACTACAGAAGGAGCCCCTTCGAGCGCGACTTCCTTATTAGTGCTCGGCTGGACCACATACATATTCGTTTCCTGCTACGATTCATCTTGCTGAACAGTTTGGCCCAGCCAGACGACGAGATGATCCAAATAGCACACGAGATGCTTACTCTGGTTGTCCAAGCAGTTCTTGCCCGCGACCGCCTTGCAAATTCTGGAAGTGGTCTCGTGTGGAAAGTCATCCTCTATGGCTTACCAGCTTCTGGCATAATACTGCTCGCTATCCTCGAGCAACGCAACCCTTACCACTTCGGTGGCCTATCGCGCGCCAAAGTCCTACAAAACCTGAGAATCCTCGTAGCCGAGATACAAATCGGCGCACTATCACACCCAAGAGAGCCGAATTTTGCTCTACTCACCAGAGCCGCGCAGACCATCGAGAACTTCCTCGACTCGGAGGAGAGACATGATCACCATCCCAATGGTCAGATGAACACTCATCAGGACGCGGCTTCGGGACAAATGGGGCCTTGGGCTTCCAACCTGAATCTGGAAGCCTGGGACTTTGATCTCGGGTTCTGGGAGAATCTTGCTGAACATCCCTTTTTGTCTAATCTTGAATTCCCAACATAGGCAGTGTGTCAAGACTAATAACCAAGTCACTGTACATTCACAAAATTCATTTTGTAGTACGTCATGGAAACTGCTTTGCTCGTCCACGTGTTTTGTGACCTAGAGTGAACATCTTCTACTTGCCTAGACCATGCTCCCAGACTTTCGAGGTCGATTGAAACATGCATATCGCGTCCTCCCAGCGTATCAAGAACTGTAGGTGTAGGTGTAGCTGTAGCTGTGGAAATGCATGATACTTTCCAAAAAGGCAAGTTGTCTGCGGAGAGAACCCTTGGCTACGACATCTCCATGGTCACGCTGCTTTCTGGGAAATGATTATACCTTCGTGCAATTCAAAAGTGGCTCGAATTTACTGTGGGAGAGGTTTCTTATCGAAGATGGCGACACTGTTTAAGCACACATAGATGAAGAGAAGCTTGTTCAACGCTGAGTGGTGACTGTTTTGTGTTCGGTTGATCTGAGATGTACTGCTTCTAGCAAGATAACCCGCGCCTGCAGTCATAACATATAGTCGTCTGCTCTGTGTCAAGTCATTAGCTTGTCTTTGCCTCCTTTCGCGCTAGGCGAATCTCAAGCCCCTCGGTTATATCGAAGTCGCTCAGAAACACGAATTGATATCGTAGTCACTCCACAATCCGTTCTCTAGTGGATCGCCATTCCTCACGGGTTCCTCCACGATGTCTCCAAAGTCCTCATCTAAGTCGTAGGCAACAGGTTCCGACAACTGTCCTCCATTGATCAGGAAGTCTTGTGCTTCGATGCACCATTGAGGACAGAACATGACTTTCCCAGAACCCTGTAACTCGCATATACCAACAAGCCGTGGCTTGTTGAGTACCTCCATCTGTCTCGACACTCGCTGAAGCGTGGAGATCCAAGTACCAGGGCTTATAGTTATACCCAAGTCCAGCTGCTGTAATGATCCAGTGTGGCGGAGCAGAAAGCTAACCATAGAATCCTCCGAGACAACAACATTGTTGAGTAAGATGTTCCGAAAGTTCCTGGAGTTGATAGCCTGGAGCAAGCCACCTGCATCATATTGGTCAAATGTAGAAGGCGGCATCGCTATCCAGAAGGTCTCCAGTAATTGTGTTGCACGTATAACTTTCTCGAAGTTGAAATCAAAGAAGGTCTTCGGGTTGTAGTGGAGCCAGTTATGACTGACACGGATATGCTTCAGACTTTTGAATGGATGCAAGCTTGCGATCATAGAAAAGCCGATTGGGAAGTCTGAGATGGTTAAAGAATTGAGACCGACTTTGAGATTCTTTGTAAATTGCAGCCTCTCCACCAGACCGGACGAACGCTCAAACGAATCTTGAGTGGCAAAACGAGATTTGAATACTCTGTTCCTCTTTCGCGTGGTCGCTTCAGAGTGATGTGGTGGAGCGATAACTAAGTTAGTAAGGCTAGGGCAATTTTCGAAGGCGTCTGCTACCGTTTCCCAGAAACGAGACCGAAAGTTCGCATTGGTTTGGACTCTTGCGAGGGTTTCATGCCTGATCCAGTATCTTCGAAACCTTTCTTCCTGCGATTGTGCGACGGCTTCTAGATCTCGGTTGAAGTTCTCAGACGCCTCGCTCCAGACGGCACGAGATCTGAAAGTAGTGAGGACCGGATTGCCTTCCTCATCGTAGCCCATATGTCTAGGCTTGTAGTCCCGCCAAGTAGGATATTCATCGAGCAGTTCTTTGTGGTTCTCGATCCAGTCCTCGAGGTTGAGGAGACACATTAATTGGCTGTAGTCTACAACAAGAGTGGTAGCATACTTGCTGAACACAGGATGCTTGATGATGGTCTGGACCTCGTCGCAACTATCAGGATGGCGGAAGGGGAAGATGCGAGGTATCAGATACGGTGCAGCAGCGGACGCAAACTCCTTGGAGACGAGGCGAACAGGCTTCAGTAGCTTGGGATTGGCATGAAGAAAGCTGCAGACAAGCTGCTTCAGTTCAGGAGGAAGTTTCTCCATACGGAGCGCGTTGGTGTCGAATTTTGTTGTAGTATAGTTGGTTTGTCGCGCAGCGAGCGTACGAGGAGGACAGTCGTGAGATCGAGGAGTCAATAAAGAGGTGTTGGGTATTGTGTGGTCGATTTGGTGTGATTTAACGCGCCGAAGTGCGGACTGACGCAGAGGTCTGCCAGAAGTGATGATGGTGCGCAGTTGTGGGTGACGAGTGTTTGAAGACAAAGGAAGTCGAGTTTGAGGTAGTCGCGATGCACTGAAATCCAAGCTCAAATAATCACTTTCAGACCCTTACATGCATATGATCACTAAATTCTCCGGAGCTAAACACTGCCATCGATCTCGTTCTTTTATTCTCGTCTTTCCCATATGCTAAGCAGATAACGCATATAGCTATAAAGATGTACAGTGGTTTTGAGAAACAGGACGAAGTCCGTTGAGAGACGATACATTCCCACCTCTCTTTGATCACTTGTCCAGTCAGGAAGGCGACTTTGTCTCTTGATAATGTACGCATTACACTGTACGTGACGTGAGAGTGCAATAGCAGC